>MJUU01005113.1:132225-179083 GCA_002080025.1 Modiolus philippinarum
GGGGGTAGCGGAGGTCAGGTGTCTTATTTAATGATATATCCTGTCTTTTGATTACAACATGCAACCATAAACATACATAGGTATCTACAGCATGCCCACTGCTTTTTGTAGTTGCGTGAACATGTACCCTTTGAAATTAAATTTGGGGGTATAAGGTATTTCTTGAGGGTACATATGCATACCAGTAGTATTTTTACTTCCCTGCTTAAAACAGCTTTGCAAGGAACCTATCAAGTTGCATGACATATGACGATAACTGTTTTCCTTTCAGGTTTGATTTGAACAACACATTTGGATCTGAAAACCACAATATTCAATGATCAATTTTTTTCATGCTTGCACATTTTGATTTGTGAAATTGTACGAGCATGTTTTATAATGTACGTGAATTACGTGCTGCAGTATATGAATGGGCATGCTGATCTATCTATAACATGTAACACAATCATTTCATTAAATATTTATGTATATAACAGCTATGAAATAATAGTTGAAAAAAAATGTCTATATTTACAGAGTCAACATCAGAATCCTCTACTATTCCTTGGCCACTTGAAACTTTGGTAAAAATGCAAAGAAACGAGACAGTGAAATTGTAGTAGAAAGGCAGCAAGAAGATGAAGAATTGGCAGACTTATCAGATGAAGATGAACCTATACCTCTGGTAAATTATGACTTAGAAGGTAAATATCACTGTCAATTCCTTTGTAAATTTTGTGCTATGCAATATTTATGAAACAAAAAAAGGCTTATTAATTTATTTTATCTTCATAAAGAACTTGCTAAGTCATAAGTAAGAAATATAGATCATATTGTGTTTGAAACTGACTTTCTCACAGCTAGTATCAATCAGCCTGTTATTTATGGACAATAACTGCTACAAAATCAGTCCAACAATATCATTCCTATAATCTTTTGCAAATCTTTTCTTGCTGAACATTTTAAAAATTTAAAATTTGATTTTACCTCCCTTATTAAAAAAAAGAAATAAAGGTCAAATATGTAAAATTCCAGGGGCAATAACTCCAATAAGAAATAGTCCAAAACTTTCGACTTCAGTCGAACAAAGGTAACATTTTGACCCCATCAGATTTCTCACTCCATAAAGGTTTTCAAGAATTGTTTACCCCTTTGTTCTTGCTTTAGCTTTGATGGTCATATTAATCACTTAGCAGACATATAAGATAAAAAGGAGGCAAGAAAAACTGCGAGCAAAGCTCACTAATATATACCCCTTCGCTCCAATGTTTATCTCCAGAGGTAAAAAATTCAACAACAACAAAAATTGTATTCCACAGAACCTAATGTCTCACCCGCTCACTTCAATGTCATTATAATTTGGCCTTTTTTAGAAAAAAGGTTGCGAAGTAGAATTTCAAGAAATAACTGGTCTTTGAGACTTTTATACCAAAGTTGGAATCAAGAATTATTTCATTGTACAAGAACTGTTTCCGATGAAATATTTGCAAAAAAGTGTGATTGCTAGGTAGAATTCCAAAAAATAACTGGTCTTTTAAAGTTTCACGACAGTGAAATCCGGGATTTTGGAAGTTTCTCTATTGCTAATAATTATTCATACTGTAAGGAATTGAAAGAGACATGATGCTAACTTGAATTCCAAACAAATAACAGTTCTTAGAGATTTTTAGGGAGAATCAAAGATTTTTGCAATTTGACTTTTGAAAATGATCATTATAACTGAAAGGAACTGAAAAAGTTATGGTTGCTAGGTAGAATTCTATAAAATAACTGGTCATTGAGAGTTCCAGCAATGTAAACCGAAATTCTTAATGCAACATTAATATAACTGAGGTTTTGATTGGTAAAAAAACCAGGATAAAAAGTGACCTTAAATTCCACCATCTACACACCTCAGACAGAGTAGGTTCCCTATTTAGTTTGGTTCCTAATATAATAACAAATGCACAAGTCAAAATAAGAACATGATATTGTTTAATTGCATAAGAATCGCAAAAATAGTACATTATTTGAATACCCAAAGGTGTCAATCTTAATTTGACGGTCAAAATATCCATTTACAGGCTCCGCTATGCGTTGCCTGTAAACTGCATTTTGACAGACAAATCTATGATTGGTGCCCTCGGGTATTCAAATTATGTACTATTATTGCTTAATTGGAAGAAAAAACTTTTGCAATTAAAAATGTTTGTTTGGTTCAAAATTATTGAAAAAATAGTGCTGCTAAGAAGAAATTCTAAAAATAGCTTGCATTCGAAAGTTGCAGGAAATTTACCAAAGTAGGAACCATGTTATTAAATTCTTTTATGTTCAAAATTATGCTTGATACTAAAACATTGTTAAAATTTGTAATTGGATGCAAAATTTGCCAAAATTATTGGTCTTTGACATTTTCAGGAAATTTACCAAGCTTGGAACTTGAATCAAAATTCCAATGGCCTGTTACACATCTGCTCATTTCATGCAGAAATGTTAATTTTAACGTAATTTTATTAAGATTCAAAGACTCTATTCTACCTCTTAACAACTAAAATTGAAATATTTTAGCAAATAATGAAGTCTAAATTAATACAGAAAAAAGGAAATTCCAATTTTTTTCAGCTTGAGGTATTGTTTTGACTATCATATAACTTTTGCCCATTTTTGTGAAATTCCAATAAGATTTGATAAGTTCATTTGACTTCTAAAAACACTTAAACCACAGGCTTCAAATAAATTACCAGGGAACTATGTTTTTCGCGCTTTTGCAATAGATATGAGACAAATGTTTTGTATTTTTAGCTTTGAGGTGAAACAGGATTTTATGGTCGTTAGGTATACTCAATGTATGTCAGAGTCATTATGTTACATTGTTGGGGTAAAATTGGTTCCCATGATGAATCAAATTACTGTTTGAAGTACAAATTGAAAGTAATACAAGAAGAAATTTTTATTCACTATCTGCTTATAACATAATTTTGGTTATTTGCGAATAATTCCAACTGCTTTTGCAACGTCCAGTTTCATTAGCCAACGTCACAAACAACAACGAAGTTATTTTCTCGATAAACGCTTCTTGCCCATTAATACGCTCCAAGGAAAATATGCAGTATATGGTGATGTCAAATTCAGTGAAAACGTTGTTTTTATATCAAATGATTGGAATTATAAGAAATAAAAGTAATTTTGGAGGAGTTTATGGATGTGTAAACGCGGCCTTTCACTCACAAATTTTACATAAAGTCCTTCGGACTTTATTTAGTTTGTGAGTGAGTCGGCCGTGTTTACACATCGATAAACTCCTCCAAAATGACTTTTATTCCTATAATAGATGTACTGACTTGGCCACAATAGTCCTTGGGTGGTCCCTTGCAAAAAAAAAAGTTTTTCAGTTCAACGCGATATCCAAGATGACTGTCAGCGGGAAACATAGTTTTAACATTACACCCTATGGGAAAACACGTTCATAAATCTTATTCTCTGAAACTGCGTAGCCAATTGGTAACTTGGCAACAATAGTCCTTGAGTAGTCCCTTACAAAAAAGGTGTTTTTCACTCTAAACTGAAACTACTGAGCCAATGGAACCAAACTTGGTCAAAATAGTCTTTATGTGGACCCCTGAAAAGAATTTTTTTTCAGGTTCCCACTCCCACTTTATCCAAGATGGCTGCCAGCAGGGAACATAGTTTAACATTGGACTCCATTTTACTTCTATTTGTAGATATTGTTGCAATAAATTTTTAATACTGATTTTCGGTCACATATCCTGATGTCGATGTCTTCTATTTATAATAGTCTATGAAACGTACAAAGAAATTGAACAAGCTAAAACTACAATATCCTGGCGCCTTGATTGGTTCTGCGGGCTCCATCCACAGAGTTGACAAGGTGCGTTCCAAGGTTATGGTTAGGGGAATATTGTGTGTATATAGAGAAGTAAGGTCGTAATACAGAATAAACAAGAAAAGGATATGGAGTAAATGTGCTATAAACAAAGTCTCTACAAATACATGGTAGAACCATCAAAAGAAACAAAGCTTTTATTGTTGTTTTCATCTTGAAATTACGATAAGGCCTTCAACAAAGACCTTTGCTCATACCTAATGGAAAGTTCAAAATGGCCCATAGCACCGGTTTTATCGGAATTCTGTGCAAAATATCGAATAACGCTACTTCCATATCTTTTATCCCTTGAATACTGAGAGCCTGACCGCGAATCACATCAGAAAAATTGTGTTGAGAAACGCAACGCCTTATAAAGTTAAATATTTGCTTTATATGTTTTAACAAAAAGCAGTCACTTAATGTGGTTTAAAGGATTAATTTTATGCCAATAATTATTTCTCTCCCTTTCCAGGAGCAGTAAAACTTTTGCTCTGGTTGTCCATTCTATCTTTGTTTTCTTCTTTTAATCTTTTGAATTCATTAACTTGATCTCATCCTGATATAGCTGTATGATTACTCACTGAACGTAAAACTCTTACTAATCAATCAAACAACAATTTTGCTGTAATCTCAAAATTTTTTATTTTGATCTTTGAGTTGACATTTACACCCGGCACCTGAATCGGTTTCACGGGCTCCGGCTACAGAGCTACCGGGCGCGTCCCTATTTGGTGGACAAGGGATGGCCGGCTGTCTTTGTGGGGTAGTCAGGTCAGATTACGGAAAGCATTTTAGCCAAACTGTGTTCGGAAATGCTATGCTCCATGCAGTATAAAACCCCTTTTATTTTTCTCCGAGGAGAGCAGAAGGCTAAATTTCCTGCCGCTGCCCATTTCTACCCTTTTTTATTGGCAATCAAAACTCATTGCCCCGTTTGTCCCTTCCACCTTAGTTTTTTTTCTTTTGTTTACTTTTTATTTGATGAACTTGTTCTCGTCCTGGTATAGCTGAAATATTGCTCATTTGTCGTTAAACTCTAATTATTCAATCAATCAATCTTTTCTATTACACTATTTATTGATACAAAAATTTGTATCATAACACAAGATGAAAATCTGCCTACAAAAAAAGCAAATCATAGTATATTTAAAAGTTAAAAAATGCAGAAAGGTATGTTTTATAACTATATGACACTTTTAAAACGCATTTAAGTAATGAAAATCGCTCTTTTGAGGGTTGTTTATTTCTCTGAAGTGTTTCATTTAGTGTGCTTTGAATAACTGAAGTAAATGTTTATTTCAATTCAATGAAATTTCAATTAATTTTTCATGATTATTACTGCGCGATATTTACAGCGTATAGACACAAGAGACTATAGAGAAAGGTATTGTAGACTAAAAACAATCAAGTCAAACAAGGTATATATCATTTATATATCAGATCGGAAATTGTGACAGGAAACTGGAATATTTTTGCAATGTAATCAGCATTTGTCCCGGTCGGGTTGAACGATTATCTATAGAATTTTTCATCTCAAAATTGTACCGTATATCCTATTGGCTTACAGAACATAATATACACAAAAAACAACATTAACTTGACATTTGACCCCGTACATAACTTTTAACATGTTCAAGACGGTCCTTAGCAAAGTCTGAATCCATATTTTCCATATAGATATGTTACAGTTTAATGGGTACGTTGGTCCGATGATATCACAATTTCAAGCCATACACTGTCCAAAAACAACGGATTAATTTTTGATAATCAAACAAGTCTAATTGCTCCCATTAAAGTAGTTAAATTAAAATGATAAAACCGAATACAGATGTACAAAATTCTAAGATGGGCTGGTTTCGTGGTATCAGTGTACCTTATTTGACTTGAACTTTTTAGATTAACAATAAAAGGATATGGAATAAATGTATATGAGATGTCTTAATATCATTCTTTTTAGATGTCTTAATATCATTCTTTTTAGATGTCTTAATATCATTCTTTTAAGATGTCTTAATATCATTCGATGGATTGTTTTGATAAACTGACAATAATGGCATTATATATTCCAAAAATAAAGCAGTTTTCGGTGTCAGAAGTACATATAAAAACCATGTATTTGGTCGCATAAATATGTATTTGAATACCGTGTGTATCCCTTCATTAATTATACTAAAAAGTTTGTCTTTGTAAACGTACTGAACAATCTGATTTAAAAAAAATTATTAAAAACAAACCAAACAATAATCAGGTTGTTTTACTTTCAATTTTGACCTTTTTCACTAAATTCGTCATAAGATTTCAAATAAAACAACTTAAGGTATCTTAGTTCACGAAGACAAACGTTTCATGTCTGTGTTATTTCAGTGGTTTTTTTTTTTGGTTTTTTTTGTTTTTTGTTTTGTTACAAATTAACTGGTGTTGTTTTATTTTATTCATTTTATTTGTTTATTATCTTTTTTTCATATTACCAAGAAATTATATTTCAAAGTAGACTGAGATATAGGATAAAACCAAGTACGCTTGGTTCTTTTTCAAATATGGCGGAAGAAAACCTATGGTAATCCCCAACCAGGGTGGCTATAATTGTAAAAAGTTATTCTCATTTATAAACTAAACACTTAAGTAGGAAATGCACACTCAACAAAGCAATTGCAACAACTTTTAAGGTCACATTGGTCTATGCACATTTAAATTACATCAAACACATTTCTTAATATAATGATAATACACAAATGCAAAAACATACTTAAATGAAAGGCTATTATTCTTACTTAAATTCAAATGCATGTAAAACATAAGCATAAAATTAGGATTCAAGGATTTAGAACCAAGCTTAAAAAATGTAAATATGTCTCCCTCAATGAAAGGCAGTTCAAAGTTAGTTATAGTCATAGTTAATTATACAACTTGATTACAAAAGTCATATTTATAGTATTCAATTTTGTAGTGTATTGATAATTCAAATCAATTACAACATTATTATGTGTTCTGTCTAACAATGGTCGTGGTTTCCCAGTGTGACAGGAGTTTCCAGAAATACTCGTCGCAAAACGAAAATGATTATGGTCTTTCACTCGACAAAACATAGCCTGAATGGCACATACAATATGGATTTAAACGCAGGAGAACATGATTCATTCTGTCTTCATGATTCTAAATGATATATTCAATTAAACATTTTTTCATCTCTTATATGCACATCTGCAGAAGCTAGATTGAACATAAGTTTGACCCCGCATCCATGGATGTTGAGAAACACGGATCTAGCGTTGTTCGACATCTAACAAAGGAATTCTGCTTTTGGCTATCCTGACTGTTGATATTTGAGCATTGTTAAAGACATTATGGTGACTTCAAGATGAAGAACATAAATAAATTTCTTAATTTTACCATGTATTTGTAGGGATTTTGTCCCATGTACATTTACTCCATATCCCTTATTTTTGAGTTTGATTTTGTTTTTGACAGTCATTGCGTGAGTTATATAAGAGGAACAACTTCACAAGATGAAATTTGTGTTCATTCTGGTAAATTGTACAACACTTAAACATTGTGTGATTTAAAGCTGTACAAGATGAATGCAAAGCAAATATTCTCTGAATTAGCCACCAGTTTGCATTTACTGTCATTTGTCATTGCAGTAAAATTAACCGTATCAATATTAAAACGTCGCAATTGATATCATTGATTTCAAATAACACCACATGCCTAAAGTAACTTGAAACGAATAATAAGTTATGGAGTGTATTTTTATACGGATGTATCAATATTTGTGTCAATTACACACGGCGTTTAGTTCATTTTAACATCTTCCTCTTTATCTAAAAAGTACAAATTATTGCTAAGGTCAACCAAATGGCAAAACTTCCACTAAGTACGTTTCACCAAGCTGAGTCTCTAACTACTCGGTAAGTATATAACATGAATTGTATGAAATATAATTTGAATGACATTACGGCACCTTTTGTATATTTCGGATTTTTCATGGTGCTGTCCATTGTTGACCCACTCATGTAGAAAAACGAGTTATTTTTGTGTTTCTCCATTATAATCATTTTTGGTCGTAGAACTGGAGTATTTTATGAAATGTGAAATTTTATAAGTAATTTTATATGAAAATACATTTACAAACATAATACAAAAATATCATTTACCTACTAATACTGGAACCGTTTTATTTTGGTACCCGCCAGAACTTTAACTTTTGTCCCAAAACGCATATTTCCACAGAACAAACAGTAACATGTAAAAACCCATTCTAATAAAATACAATTGCCGTAAACATAGTTAAATTAAATTTTGAACGAGACGTTTTGTTAATTTTATCATGATGTTTAGGAGAAGCCAAAAAGTGAGAGACTCACCTAGGTAAAACGTACTTTTAAATCGAAGTCAACAACCAAAAGCTAATCTTTTGTTTTTACTCACCACCGTAAAAAGACTACAGTGTATAGGAATCAAACAGAGAGGTGACAATTGTGATACCCGGTATACATAATGTTTTCTTTTGAACAACGAAAGTTCAGTCTTGGGATGTAAGCTTGAGGTGTAAACTTGATTCAGTAAAAGTTTTGCCATTTTTGCAACATTATTACAACAAGAATGTAAATCTACTGTAGATTTTGTATCTGTCTGATCGATGGCCGTAGAATCCCTCCTAGAACGTTAAAGTGTAGATGAATCAAAATAAATTGCATGATATTTTGCCTATTTCTTCACATGTAAACAGACTGAAGACTAATGTTTTAAGCGTTTTATATACCTGTAATGTATTTGATAAATATGCCACATTGCTCAATGGATAAACACTCCCAAATTGCAGGGAACATAACAAGGTAATATGACCAAAAATGTAAAACGAATTCTCATAACAGATTTCAATGCAGTCAAAAAGAGAATATAACCCCTACCCCCTTGAGTCCAGAGTACAGCCCTAAAATTTGAGATGAAGTCCAGAGTCCATTTTTATTTTTTTTTATTTGTTTTTTAAATTTGAAGTACAAGTCCAAAATGTTATGACTTTTGAGTCCGTGTAGTCCATGGACTCAAGAGGTCAAGTCCAAAGTAAGTCGAAAATAAGGCCCAAGTCCCGATTTCAAAAAGGGTTAATTTACCTTAAAAAGTCACAGATTTGATTAAAAACGTTTAAAACAACGGCAACCAAACTTATTTCCGGTTGTGATAGCTATTACATCATTATTTTAATTCATTATTTCTGAAATTGTACATACAATGAACATGCTGAAACGTAACCTATTTATAGTTGCCATGATAATCTTTTTTGCAATCATGTGAATAACTAAATATCGATGCCTTGTTTAGATCAGATCGAGCTTATCAGTCGTGTACACCGAAAAATACCCCTAATATGTTGGGCTTCATACTGCTTAAGCTGAGCATTTAAGAAGTTTTGTGGCATTCTTTCTTCACGTGCGGTTATTTTTTTTTTCTATGTCATCTTGTCTTCATATGTGTCGCCTGTATATGAAAAAGAAAGGAAATGGGGTAAATGTCAAGGAGACACATCCCATATCCAGGTTAAAACGACCCAAAACAAAGCATCTAGGGGTCACCGTACGGTCCTCAACACAGTGAGGAACCTCACACCATATAGCAAGCCCTAATTGGCCCCAAAAAGGGTAAAAAAGTGAATAAATCAATGGAAACAAACCAATCCAAAAACCGTTATATTCGTTTTCTTGGATCCAAGACCTATGTTGCAATGTGTTTTTTATCGTTTGTTTAGATTTTTCTCTTTTCCGTGGGTATTTATTTGCCGATTTACTTTAATATATATTTTCAAAATTATTAAATCAAAACATCAAAAAATGAATAAAACTGGTAGAGAACAAATATCCCATTAAGTTTAAATGAAAAGCCAAATCAGTCAAGGACACAGCTTTGAGAGGTATACAGGTAATCTTTAAATAAACAATGAACAGATATCGAGTAACCGCACATGACACAAAGTCTCTACATACTTAAACCAAGCAATAGAACTACGCTTTTATTGCTGTTCTTGATATTGAAATTAAGAATACTACTGATACTTCAACATCGACGTTCATCATAAAATTGACAATAGAGGTACATTACAAGCTAGGCTGTATGACAAACGCGATGACTTCACTTTCCCAATAGTCAACTTCCCTAATCTTTGTAGCAAACATTCCAAAAGCACCAGCATATGGAGTTTACATCTCACAACTCATTCGCACTCAAGGGCTTGTGGTCGTTAATATCGTTGATACTGGGAAATCAACCAAGATGCATTGTCCACTTTGTTGTGATGCTTTTTCCAGAAAGGACGCCATGTTGAGGCATTATCGAAGGAAGTATGAATCTGGGCTATCTAAAACACCACCATCACCACCTCCATCACCACCACAACCACCACAACCACCAAAACGACCAACACCACCACCACCAACACCACCAGTGAAGGACCATATCCGTTTTTATTGGGTTCGTGTTGTTCATCTGTATGTGTCTTAATTTTTGCCCCCCACCCTTCCCGCCTCACCGCGATGGTGGGACCTAGTAATGGTCTATGTCCGAGTGTCCGTCCGTCCGTCCGTATGTCACACTTTTTTGGACGCAATCCTCGGAAACCACTGGTCAGAATTCATTCAAATTATACAGGATTGTTAGTCACCATTAGTACTCTCTCATCGCCATATTGATTCGTCAAATTTTGTAGGAGTTATGGGACTGAATATTTTCACATTGTTAAACAATAGCAATCTTGTGGACGCAACTCCTCAGAAACAGCAAGTCGGAATTCATTCTTATTTTACAGGATTGTTAAGTCACCGTATGTACTAAATCAAACCGTTTTGATTCGTCAAATATTGTAGGAGTAATTGGACTTTAAAAAATTAACAATACTATACTTGTACAATGACAGATCTTGTGGAAGCAACTCCTCAGAAACCACTACTCAGATTTCCTTCAAATTTTCCAGGATTGTTAGTCACCAAATGTACTAGATCATAGCGATTTATTTGAGCAATATCGAGCTGAAACTTTTTAGATAAAAAAGATTTAACATGTTTGAAATTAAAAGTAGGATAGTAAGCATAAAATCTCATATTTGGTATTATTTGATAATAGAAATAGCAACAAGTTTTATTTTTTAAATGAAACTGTTCCTTTTATTGCTAGAACGTGTACAATACATTGAATTAGCTTAAATATGTACATCAAAACACTTTTTGGGGGGTGTCTTTGACAAAAAATGAGATTAAATGAGAAGTCATGATTTTCAAAAGGGAGGTAATAAAACCAAGGAATGTAATAATTTTATTCACTATTTCTTTTGCAAAGTTGTCAAAGCTTCATAGAATGATAGAGTTTTAAAAAAATCTAATTTAGAAATTTCCTGAAACTCTCAAAGACTGGTTATTTTTGAGGATTCTACTTAGCAACAATATATACCTTTCAGTGATAGCTTTTTTTTCGAACATGTTTTGATTTCAGCAATATGTTTATTTAAATTATAAGGAGAACCCCTGCCCAATTTTTTTTTGGAATTGTGGTCTTAAATGGGTTGTAATGGATAGTGGAGCTTTCTGTTGCCACGGAAACCAAACCAGAAGACTGAAATTTTAGAAAAAAAACTATTCTGCTAGATATTTTTTTACTATATTAACTAGATTATAAGGGGAATCCGTGCCCCAAATATTTTTGTAAGAGGGACTTGGAATGTTTGATTTCAGCAATATGTATTAGCTAAATTTTAAGGGGAACCCCTGCCCAATTTCTTTTTTTTTTTCTTTTTTTTTTTTTGAATGGTGGTCTGAAATGGGTTGTATTGAATAGTGGAGGTTAAGGTTACCATGGACGCCAAATAAGAAATCTGAAATTTTACGATTTCAGCAATATGTATAAACTAGATTATAAGGGGAACCCCTGTCCAATTCTTTTTTGAAAGGGGGTCTCAAAATGATTTATTTCACCAATATATATATATATATATATTACCTTAATGATAAGGGGAATCCCTGCACAAATTTTTTTTCCAGTTGTGGTCTGATATAGGTTGTTATTGATAGTGGAGCTTGATTGTTATGGTAAAAGACTAGAGCACTGAATTTTTCGAAAAACTTTTCTGCTACATGTTGTGATTTTGGAATTTGTGTAAACTAGAATCTGGCTGTTGCATCTTTAATGCATTTGTTATTTTATTGCTATGTTTAGAACACTTGTTTTAATATGGCTACGCTTAGCAATCTTGTTTTTTTCTGTTCCCATACTCAAGTGGTGTCCTTGTTTCTTAGTGTTTCCGATGTTGCCATTGTCCATGGATTGTCCGTTTGTTTGTTTGTTTGTTTCTGTTTTGGTTTTTTTGTTTTGTTTTTGTTTTTTGTTTTTTGTTTTTTTGACTGACAGCTCGGTTCTCACTTACTTCATCTTGAAGTCACCAGAAGCCCCATTCCTCATAGTAAGAATTAACAGTATTTAAAGGGTTATTCAAATTGTGAAGAGAATCAATAAAATGCAAATGCATATGCCAATACAATGGCTAAAGGGGAAAATAATATTTGAATTTCAAGTAGTTTTAGAGATGAATAAAGTCTTGAAAATACATTACTTGTACCCTTGTCATCAATAAACTAGAGTCTGAGATTTTTATACTATAAGGTTTAATTAATAAACAAATAAACTTGAAAGTCTTCTCAACACCTGCGCAAATAATTGACACTACATTTTAGTTGTTTTTTCTTCACTGTAATCTTTGGATATGTGAGACATTGTTTCAATGTCTCCAAATTATCGAATCTTATATTTCGCTTTGATCCCAAGATTTGATGTTTCTATATTTTATTTCAGTAGATAATTTTAATCAATTAATTGGACAAAATGAAATATGCATCACAGACATATTCCACAATCATGATATTGTTTACAAATAACAAATGTATACCTATTATTGACTGTTTGAAAATAAGAATTTGATTTGAAAATGCAATGAAATCATCATGGAAATCATATTGGAGATTGTGATGACATCATGCGATTAAAACCAATTCGCCATTATGAGCAAGAATTCCAAAGTCATATGTCTACTGCAAGCATAAATTTTAAGTCTTATACACCAACTTTGTATTGGCCAAAATTAATACAATGATAAATAAGACTTAAATACTTCAAACATATTTTCTAATACTTCTCTGATTGCAAGACATGTTTTAATTGTAACTGATAATATCACTATCACGATCTTTAATTTTCTGGTGGGAATTGAGTGGATACGTACAACATCACAGAAGAATGACGTCAAGTACAATCAAACACACATTGCGACGTCAAAGTTTTAATGCGAAAATGGATGTACCCACTCAATTCCCACCAGAAAAAATTGCCCCGCAGTAATTATGACATATATGCCCCGAACCACCCATAAAAATTGTTAATTCACATAAATTCATTCCAATTGATTTGTTTTATATTCGAATTTGTCCACTTCGCTGTATAACGTCATCAGTAGTACTATTTTAAGACAAATACAGTATTTTATTGTTTTTTTTCGAACTTTGATGCATAAAAGAGTCTACAACTTAGAGAAGCAACTACACGTGGGAATTAAAAAAAATACATTGGTTACTTTAAGTGTCTTGTAATTATATAAAGGTCAGAGAAGTGTCATCTCTTTGTCATTTACAGTTTTATGGTGTTATTATGACAAGCAAAACACATTTATTTTCATGCTGTTATTTTGTATGATTATGTTATTCACACTAGACTCCTCCAAATATAATTTTATTCACAAAACAGACCATCTCTTGGGACCATCAGCCTAATGCAATATTATAACCAGTTACTTGGAATAGAACTTTTTCTAACTGAAGACATCAATTATTCAGTGCTTTAAATAAATATGGCATTATAATCATCCTTCATAAAGAGATAGCCAGACATAAAATGAAGTTTCTTTTATTACAAATCAATGAACTGATGACAATAAATAAAAATTTCAAGCTAATAAATAACACGTAATAGAATATAAATAACACAAAAAAATTATCCAGGTAATGTAATAAGGCATTGATACCGTACAAATATATACTTTTTACTACAACCTTATAAAGATACAACAGGGTAATTTCTTAGATAATCGTTATAAAACATTTGCTGTTCTGTATAGGTCAATATTTTAATAGTATGTGCAATATCAAGACACATTATCTTCTAAATGGAAAAAAGATAAAAACTGATGTGCAACCTGAGTAGTTCCTTTGAAAGACAAAAAATCTAAATATTTCAAAGAGCTGATAGAAAAAAAAGAAACTATCCAAAAAGACTAAAATACTGATGCAAATATCAGTTAAGACCATAGATTTGCACGAATGGGATACCAAGAGTAAGAATATGCATAATACTGGTAATATTGGCGATGATAATACATTCCAACAAATGAAACATTGCATGTCTCTGTCACTTATTCCACAAACAGTTAACACAGAGGCGATTATAATTTTACTGCCAGTTTTGTTAATTAATAATTAATAATGATAGATTTTAACTGTAATAATTAGTGTAGATAAATCTACAATTGAAAAGTAATAAGAAAAAGGTATTTTATTAGGATATTTGAATCCTGATCTAAGATCAGAAAATCTGGAGTTCCAAATACTTATAAAAGGAATAGCTATCATTTATTTCGAATTTACTTAATTATAATCAGATTGAAGCAGATTATGTAAAAAAGTTAAAACTCATTCAGTTTGTGAATCTAAATTCCAAACCGGATCTTAAGTTTATAAAATTGCATTTGATAAAACTCTACTGATGAAGCAATATGTGTGATAAAAAAAACAACAGGCATATATATGCAAAACTGAACAACAGTAATAAAGATAGAGCTAGTATGGCATAATAAGAAATGTTTCATACATTCGTTATGCTGGTTATTCGTTAAAATTTTCAAATACTCACAAGAATACACAACAACATTAAAAACAAAATATCACAATATCGCCATACAAATTATTTCTGTTCTGTATTAAACATATAAATTATATAGTTTAGACACATAGTTTAATTCTAAGAAATGGCAAACAACAGAAATAATTGTCTCCTGATAACTCGTTGTTTGCTAGAATAGATTCATGCATTGCATTAACTCGCCTGGATCATATTTCGTATCACATTTACCAGAATGATTGTAAACAAAATGGATTTCATGTTGAGAAATGTCTTACATATACTATAAATTGCTATATATATCTGTCGAGTTTATATATTCAGACACAATATCATAGATATATTCATATTGTTCCTGAAAAAGAAAGATGTAAAATTAATAACATTGTGGTACAAATCATTCAGAATCAATAGCAACACATTTTTATGGTAAAGTATCCAAATTACCCAAGTAAGACAATACAAATCTAATATGTTTACTATTTATGAAAGTATTGCTTTTCCATTTCCGTGCAAACGGCAACAGTAAGCTAAATTTATATTTTATTTTCATTTCGTAGTAATTGCTTTATTTAATATTTGGTTTGCCTGTTGTTGAATATTTCTATTTCAAGATCAAGTATAGAAATCAAATCCCTTTTAGCTACTTCATCCGTTTTGTATTCTGTTTTGTTTTTTTTTTGTGTGTGTGCGTGTCATATGTACAATCTTTGTTTGATCAGTATTGGAACATGTCGTAGGATGTGCACTGGAAGTATAACAGATGTCTCTAAAATGTCGAACGTGAATTGATAAAAAGGGCAATATTGAATCCGGTACAAGTGTTTCTAATATTGCTTCTGGGTTAAGTTAAAGATGGTATCTCTTTTGAATCTGCAACAAAACATTTGAAACAATATAAATGAACCAATATTGATGAAAATACGCTATATCTCTGTTACACTTTATGTTTTTCAACTTGAGCATTTTTCCGTTTTTAGCTGATTTGCAACGAAGTTGAACTCGGCTTTTGGTTTAGTGTTGTGGGCGGACGGACGGGGCCTCAAACATTGATTTCCGGATGATAACACAAAAAGTTTACATCCAATCGAAATGAAACTTGGATATATTGTTGGGTACCAGAAGGGGACACAGTGACCAAAAATAGACTGAAAATTTCAGAAAAATGTGGTTTCCGGATGATAACTCAAAAAGTTTACATACAATTGAAATGAAACTTAAATATATTATTGGGTATCTAAAGTAAAGGAACCCTAATGATTTTGGAGAAAGTATGTCAAAGGTCAAGGTCACAGTGACCGAAAATAGACTGAAATTTTCAGAAAATTCGGTTTCTGGATAACTAAAAAGTTTACATCCAACTGAAATGAAATTTTGATATATTGTTGGATACCAGGAGTGGAGGAATTCTATCGATTTTTGAGAAAGTAGGTCAAAGGTCAAGGTCAGTGAAGGTCACAGTGACCGAAAGTGGATTTATAGACATGAAACTAGAAAAAAGACCTTTTTGAATTATTTGAATTTTGGATATTAGGTAGGAAAGACAATAAATAGACAGCTTTAGAAATATTTTGGTCTTCACATAAAATTTGGCCACATAATATTTGAAGTTGCAACTCGTCTTGTGCACCCTGGTGCCATTTAGATTTTTAAGATAATACAAAAGTTAACTAGAAAAAGCAGCATACCAATAATCAAGTCTCGTAGTCCATCATACGAGAATAGCAATGACATTTTCACACGAAATCCGAAAGTTATAAAACTGGTGTATCGACAGGGTGAATGTCTCCTGCTATTGATGCATCATCACTCGTCATTTGAAAAATGATATGTCCAATACAGAAATAACTTGAGTCGGGTAGTAAATAATCAATCCATAAGAAAAATACTTACTATTGAAGAAACAGACTGTGATCGTCTAGATTGAAGCTTCCGGACGGCATGATATACATCAACTTCCTGTCTTATCCGTAAATTGTCTAAAACCAAGCTTATTGCACTGTAAAGACCACTACAATTTGCACCATTCCTATAACAAGAATTTTTACTTAATTTACTTAATCTTTGATTTTGTTTATTAATGTACATTTGTTAAACAATTTTTGTCTCAACTAATAATTCTTTTAGTCATGGTTGTAATTAATGTATTTTTGATAACATAATTCTATATTTTAGTCAATAGAATAAGAGTTATTGTCGTAAAAGAAAGAGATCAACAGTGACATTTAGTACTATATGCAATAAATTAAAGTTACTTGGGGCTTATTCATCGTCTTGAGATAACTTTACAAATGTGTTTTTGATGTAAAGGATTTCTTTTCCAAATGGTTGTCTTTTGGTAGCCAAAATCTGCAGATCTTTTCTGTTTCATTTCAATATATTCTCTTATTCTCAAGAGTAAATTTTTGATAATCCTAAAGTAGCTGGTATAAGACAACTACAAAAAGATGATTGAGGTATAAGGTTATGTAGCTTATTTTGAGTCTGCTTGATAAATGCGTTTAGTTTGTCAAATAGGTATACAAAATTAATATTATTCAATATCGCCAAGGAATTTCCGTGTCACACCTATGTCTTTTTATAATTACAGCTTATGAGTGTAAGCTGCAATATGATTAGCAAATACTCCTTCACTGAGATGCTTGACGTGGTATTGATCCCGGAGTCTTCTATTTGTTTTGATGATGGAAACATTTGATGTGATTAAACAGGTACATCATGAACGTCGGGGTATTTGCCAAAAAACTAGTCTTTGAGGCTCAGAAAAATGTTTCAGTCTCGACTTGCATTTTTTGGCATATATACCCCTCATTATCATGATATATCTGCTCATAATACTTGTTTTTAAGAGATTTGGTCCAAGTCGGTTACAAATCTCATTCATTACACTGTAAAATTTTAAACCACATCATGGGGTTTAAAAATGTAGTCAAATTGCAGATTTTTTTTGTGCAGCAAGTTCCTTCAGTGACCAAGAATGTAGAAGAAAAAATCATTTTGAAGTTACTTTCTACCCATATTGAAAATATGAAAGCTATTCAGAGCATTACTAAAAGCCACAAAGATAAAATAAACAAATCTGATATGTCTTCTTCAAGCAACAATATAGCCGAAAACCAGACTGATATTTTGAAAGGACATATTCCATCGCATCTTTGAAAAAGTCGATAAAAAATCTTTCCACTAGTTTGAATACTACACGACAATGTGGATAGTATTGGCGTTGTATTGTCAGACTGAAAATGCAGAGATGGTACTTAGTTGTGTCAATCTAATATTAAACTCGGGAGTTTTTTAAAGAAAATAAATGGATTACAGGACAATGAATTGAAATATTGCAAAAAGTACTGTATTTTAATTTACAAAACAATTACCTATAAGAAATTGTTTTACTTCATCATTAATACGAGATAGGTAACATGAGCCGACTTCCAAACTACTTATTCTAAGATTGATAGAGCAGAAATTACTATAATTTTCATTATTCTAGACCTTGTAGATTTTTAGTAATTTTTTCACGTCATCATCAGAAATTTCAATTAAATAAACGATAAACATTGCACTTTGGTTTACTGTCAAATGTTAATATACATGATAAAATGAGAATTTAACCTCGGAGCAATCTAAAATGCCGATAAATAATGAATTTCCGGATAACTACTCCTACAGTTTTTAAGGTAGGAAGTTTTTATATTGCAGGTTGATTTTGCATTTATCAAAGATATGCATACTACTTCGATTTTCATCTTTGATAATTTTTCAGCAAAATGCACGTTGTTGAACTTTGCCATTTTTATGCAAAATATTGCATAAAGGGTACTTCATCACCGGATAATTCCTCCTACAGTTTTTAGTTTTTATTTTGCAAGTTAATTGACCATATTACTTGGATTTTGATTTGTGATAATCTTTCAGAAAAATACACATTGTTGAACTTTGCCATTTTGAGGGGGATATAGCTTATATGGTACATTTTTTGTCCACACATCTACTCCTAACGTTTTCTATGTACAAAGTTTTTTTTATTGTTTGCTGAATGGCATATGTCAAAGATGTACACAATGTATTTGAATTTTGATTTTGGGTAATTTATGAAAAAAATTCACATCCTGGTCTTTGTCATTTTAATGCAAAATATATTGCTTAATAGGTTACATTTTAATTTTAAAGGTACATTTTTGTTCAGATGACACCTACAGTTTATGACAGTTTTATAGATATGATTTTGCTAATTTGCAGGATTATTGTGCATATGTTATGTAAGAGATGTGCACACATAAGAGTTGTGATAATCTTTTATTTCAGAGTTCAATAATGTAAGTTTACCCGAAATGTGGGGGCGTGGGGTATGTGAGCGTGCTCACTATGGTTCCTTTAATTAATTCACATATTATACACGAATATGTTATATTTAGGAAGATAGATTTTTTTTAATCCAATTCAATATTTTTATTTACATTATACATATATATGTATGCGACACAATTAAATGCAAACAATAAAATACATAATACAACAATAAACCCAGTAAACAATTAAGAGTCCCCTGTCCTCAGTTTGTTTGACTGTTTTAAAAAAGAACCTAGTTTCTTCATCTGATTAGGAGTGTTTGGATTGAGAATATCATTAACTTGATCTAAATCATATAATGTAAAAAAATTTTTTTTTTCATTATTTAAAAAAATCAAAATAATGTTTTCTTTCGGCATTACTTGTATAATCAAAAATACATTTATTTACAAGAGTTCAAGTGAAACATGAATGCGATGATTCTAGTTTAAGAATGTAATTATGTTCAGAGGAGCTATGTAACTCTCAAGATCATATTTTCTCATTGTTGATAAACAGGAGATGAGCTTTTTATGTTCGCTAACACAAAACATTTAATTAAATTATTTAAAAAACTGACATCTATCAGCCGTCATTCCATTGTAATTTGCCAATCAGGAATGATCAATACGATAGATAAATAAAAGCGTATACATGTACTTATTTCCTGGGAAAGATGTGTTTATTATCATATTTCCTATTAACCACTACTTATATATCATTTAAATATCTACTTTTAACGCTTTTGTATTCTTAATTTTAAATCTCATGATTCAATTCGCAAGCATATTTCCGACCGCATTACAATATTTCAATTTAAAAAAATCACTGATTGTCTGAAATGCATAAATACATATCCCTTCTTTCGAAAGATTACCCAAAGCCGTTAACAATAACATTCCTTGTTTTAAATCCTACAACACTAATCTATCCGAGAACAGTTGTTGCTACTTACATGCACTGTATCACGACTGTATCTGACCCCGATTCATTTTTCCAACGTTCTACTCTATCTAAGAGAGACAGCAAAGAGTGCTTGGAAATTGGTAATTTTGAATCAATCGGCCATTTTGTAAAGTGGAATGACCGAACTGTTCGTGGATCTCCATAATTCTGAAAAAAAGAAAAATATTTCATTCACAATTTCATGTTGTCTGTTTTCCTCTATTTGTGGTCAAAAGGGAAAGTGGCATTCATTTATGGTTCATAGATGACTGCTTTTTTCGATATATATTGAGGGATCTTCACACTGCATAAATACATCGGCAAACGAATACCGAAGCAAGAACGAGGAAAGGGGAAATTCTTAAATCATAAATCCAAAATCACGGCAATTGATAGTAACACGAATTGAGACAGTATGACAAAGACAAAACAAATTAACAAAAATGAAAAAGAACGCTACAAAACTAAAGCACTAGCAGTGTGAACCCCTATAAATGGTGAATAAAAGGATATGGAGTAAATGCACATGAGACAAAGTCTCTACAAATACATGGTAAAAAACAAGCAAAGGAACTGAGTTATCATCAGGTGTTCCGGAAGGGTAAGCATGATCTACTCCACACATGGCACCCGTCACACAGCCAGCTAAAATTATGGTGTTGAAAGATCTGTTTGGTGACTGATTGGTTAATGTCATTTTCTAACCCTTAGACAAACCAATTAAAATTCTTGGTACGTGTTACTTCTTCTCAAACCCCCAAACAGTACCAAATCAGGTTTATCAAAATTGATATTTCTGTAGATGATAATACGAATAACAAAAATGTCAAAAATATAGTCGACTATGCTATTCAGTCTTCGTACAAGGTCGAGGTTTACTCAAAAAAATATTAGCATCTACTTTATCTCTCTTCTAGAAAAAAACATTGATGACAACAAACTTACTTCTGGTCCTTATTCCGTATGTCGTGGGTATGTGATAACTTTAGTATTGGTAACATATGTTAAAGAATACGAGGTCACCAATTGTCTCTATATTTAGCTTTTTATACTATTACATACCCGCTTTAGAAGTGAAAACGTTCTCTGTGTGAATCCATCATGTACATCAGAGACGGATTTAGTCTTGATCTTCAAAGGTCCGTAAGACACACTTTCACCTTCTGAGGGCCACCAAACACCAGTGTCCTGTTAAATACAACTAATCAGTGACAACAATACATGACCAGACTTCATTTATCGTAAGAAACATATTAACGGTTTCCGAAAGTATTGATGAAATAAGGTATTATGTTTATGATACAGAAAAAGGGGAGTTTTGGGTACCCATAAACCGGTTAAACCCTACCGCTTGCTTTTGCTAGTGCCGGAACCAAGTCCGACTGTCCCGAGTTTCTATCGTTGTTTGCGTTTGTCCTTTGTCACATTTGTGTATTTCATGTGTTTTTCCCTGGCAAATTGTAGCATACAATTGTAATATTCGGCCATTGTAGATTATTCCTGTTATTCCCCCTTTTTTCAATTCACATTCTATACCATAAATGTATTCTAAATATTTACAAATACTGTATAATACTTTGTATTCGCAGTTTTCAATCAATTTATTTACGAGGCTGTATATTCGCTGATTTTTTTACAGTGAACTTATAAATAATAACGGATATAAATTTTGGCACTTCGTGTTAAGAGCAAATACATGTTGTGCGAAAATCATTACCATGCGAAATATAGCAACCACAGTATTTGAAATTCTGTATAATATAGTTCATACACACCTCTTGGTCTTCGTCCAATAAGTTCAGAGATACAACAGTTCTACACTCATGGTCGAACAACAGTCTCCAGAAATCCACCACAGTGTGTGACAGTGGTACTTGTGTCACGATATAGGAACCACCTTTACTGTAAGACTAATAAAGGCAAGGTATATTATTATTAAAGAAAATATGATAACAAATTAAGCCATGGGATAGTACTTGTGTCATACTTAAGTTAGCAAAACCACAAATTTTGTCTCAAATGTAACAAAATCTCTTAAAAATGTTTTTAATGACTAAAACTACGTTTTTTGACATGAAATGTAAAACTCATTGCTTTTTGTGAATGATAAGTTAGTCTACTGAAATCGATATTAGAAACAGTGACAACGTAGATAACAGTTTTTAAGACTCACCGGGATCATCACAGCATTAATGTAGTCATTTGTGTCGGAAACATGTGTACTTAAAAATGGTCTGTATCTGTCCACTAAAATTGATTGTAAAACACAGTTATTAACAAAAGATTTAGATGAAGATTTTGTCTGTACATATTGCTTCAAAGAACATTAAAATAAACTCATTTTAGGATATTTAATTCTAAGTACTTAGTAATCAACATCACAATTATTTATCACAAGTGAATGTAATATTGTTTGATAAATAATTGATTCCTTAAATTTTTGAATTACAATTTATCTGTATCCTTCAAAGTAATGACCTTTTCAAAAATTCCAAAAATGAGAAAATATTTGTCAGTAAAAACTGCTAAATCAAAGCCCATTAATATATATACCCCGCCTCCCCAAATGATCAAATCAAATTTTTAAATACATTGTGTACAATTGACAATGTGTGAAAGTTTCAATAAATTTTATTAAGTGGTCTAGGAGGAGTAGTCGCCACAAAGTAAGTACGCTAAAGCGGGGGCATAAAAATACCAACAATGTTCGAAACTGTTTTTGCTGTATAATATAGACAGTTGATGATATGAACAACATATAATAGTAACAAATACCTGGAATGACATCTAGTGATCTATTCTTTTGTATATTTTCCTGGCAAAGGGAGATACTGCACTCGTTATTAGAATAGTTTGGCTTGATGTTCGTAAGAGTCTGAAAAAAATCGAAATTGCTGTATCTGACTAAAATATCATAATTAGCAAAGTAACTTTATCCTAATTATATTCGGTGGAACTAGTTTCAAATAGTTTTGATTATATACTGTATATCGGATTTTTTTTAGCTTTGAGGAGGTAATTAAAGTCAGAATGATCCCACTGACATTTTAAATTAAAATCAATATCTTAGCAGTATTTTTGTATTTACTCTGTGTCCCCTTATTTTATATATAATATGCCTTACTTTTATACTTTGTCAATCAAATTCTCTGTGTTGTTTCCACTGGAGTTTTTTTATGGACGACAGTCAAGACAACACATACATAAAAAATCAACTGCAAAATTTATGTTACAAACAAAATTTAATACTTTTCAAGGTAAAAGAATGATTGCATTTTAGCAATACTTGTAAATTGTTTTTCTGGATTTTGAAGATATTTTTGGTTTTAAACTAAAGTACTCACTTTAAATTCCTCTTTCAGAAGTTTCCTATTATTTTGTTTTATGTCCTCATATTTAAAGGAAAAACTAGATCGTCCTATCGATGAATGCCTATATCTGAATGATTCTAGAAGGGCCACATGAAGTAATCTGTATTGTTCCTGAAATAACAAAAGTGTCTAGCTTAAACATAACTTCACATAGATTTGTTCATTTCTGTAGTCATTGCTTCCCTTATTCTTTTGGTATTCTACTGCCGTTGTTTTGTATAAATACATATTATTTTATTTGGAATAAAACATTAATTTTTCATACAGGACGATTCAGCAAATGTAAACATAAATTATATCTATAACAATTGTCTTACAAAACAAAAAAAGCAATTAAATGATGTTTTAATTGTGTACAAGGGAATAATATTTACCACATTCTGAACCATAGTCATTCTACATTCTCTCATTCTTCTAACGAAGTTCTGAATATCAATATGTGTTGATATGCTACCATACTTGTGTAAAGCATCAAGGGCAATGTATGTCCCTGTTCGTCCTACACCGGCACTAAAATAAAAATCAGAAGCAATACATATATTTTTATTCATTTGCTAACTTATATTTTTTTTTTATTTGAGAGATTAAAGTAGTTTTCTGGATTTTTTAATCTTTCGTTACTACTTGATACTGTCATTTGACAAATCCTTGGTTACGTTCTTATAATGTGTTAACTCTTTTATATTTTGGCGTCTTTTACGAAAACACGTTTATTTTATTTGTTTTATCTTGATATCATGAGCATAATGAACAATGGAGGTGTTCAAAAAGAGCATCTTTATGTTTGTTTCTGAGATTAACGACTCCAATCAAATAAAAGTTAAATTCTTGATCCAATTTTTTTTTAATTGCTAAAGCCAATGAAAATACCCATCGTCCTTTATAATATGAACTTTATCTTAATATACCTGCAATGGACAAGCAGTGGTCCTACTTGAGGAGACTTTTCAGACATAACCTTTCTGTGGAACTCTACAAGCTCCATTGTATCAGGTACACCATGGTCTGGCCAACCAGTAAAATGGTATTGGATGACTTTTCTTGTTTCTGATGTCTGTAGAAATATATCTCATACATTATTATTGTCTTATACCTGGTTTTGTATATTTTTCACAATTGGTAACTTGGTCTTAAATCTTACATAATTGTAAACGAAATAACAAAAAAATCATAAAAAATAAAGCCAATTGCAATAGTTTTTAAATACTTTACCCCGTTAAGAAGACATTAACAATTCTAATATGAAGTGTCTGAAAAGCTTTGTGGTCACGCCCGTGGTAAAATCGTCATATGTTTGTGCTGTTCCAAAATCACCAACATGTAAACGCTAACACTAACGCTTAGGGTAAACTATTTGGCATAAAGGGCCACCCCGTGGTAAAATCAGTATATATTCAAGCATCCATGAATTATTTCTTTTATTTGAAGTTATTAGAAAGAAGAAACCAGGCAATATGGACAATAACGAAATTACCGTACAGAATTGTCGAGAGCCAAAGTCCAAGTGACAAAAAAGCAAAGCAGGTGAAAATTCCTTAGAAAGTTAAAAACCGCAATGGTAATGACTTGACACAGCCATTTAAACAAATGGGTTGATCCGGTTTAATGATGCGCCAAACCCCCTTCCATTGTGGCAGTGTACTGTAGCATCTCAACAGCAATTGCTGTTGACAGGTCGAAAGACAGTGAAATGTGCATTCCAGTACTAAGTAAAATGAGGTAATGAAAGATTTTAAGGATGGCTGATTGGGAAATGTCATTTTCTAACCCTGAAACTAAACCCCTAAAAATCAATAGAACATGTTACTTCTCTAACCCTCAAACAAGTCCAAGGTGAAAGTTTGAAAGAAAACATGTTTATCTCTTTGAACACGGATAACACAACGGCAAATCTGGATCACAGACTTCATCGACAAAACTAAAAATAACAGTATTATATACTTAAAAACACAGAAAAGAAAAGCACAAAAATATTACCCGCCATGGTCAAAGGGGGAGAGTTTGAAATAACATCTTGCAGGCAAAGTTAAATGATTTTGGAAAACCCTTTTTTCTTTTCTTTCAGCGTTCATTTCAACTTGTTTTGTTCCTTTTCAATACGATGTTTTGTTAATAATTGGCTAAAATCGTCCAAAATATATTTAAGAAAATCATTTCTGATAAATCTTCCATATTTCCAATTCATCTTAAATCTCTCAAGCTGAGTTTGTTTTAAGCATTGATATCACCTTCATCAAATTTAGCGACAAATTCAGTTTTGTAAACACTGTCGTAAAGTAATATTAATATACAGTATTTCTTCAAGTGTCATCAAGAAACCCAAAACCAAAAACTTTTTGAAGGTGAACAGCAATTTCGTCAAACAGAATGAAGAACATCAATAACAGTTTTGTTCCTTTGCTTTGTTTTACCATATATCTGAAGTGACTTTGTCTCATGTGCATTTACTCCATATCCCTTCATTGCTTAGTCAAAGGCAAAAAATTAATAAGGAGGACAGAAATGAGGTTTGTCTTCGTTATGTCAGTGATTAACTATGCACTTGGTACGTCAGTGATCAACTTTGCACACGAGTAAGCGATGTTGGAGGACCAAAGAACAATGCAAATAATTAATGTCATGTATATTTAGCATTCTTTGTTCGGAAACCGAATAAGCTTTTCATTTTTATGTTTTGAAGAATATATTTTTTGAATATTAATAAAACGTTTTCTGTCTGTACGATTTAACTTAAAGTTACATATATCAGAAAACCACAGACTATTGAATTATACAGGTTATTAATCATATATTATTGTATTACAAAATGTTTCGGGGGAATAGACAATATTGATAGTTAGATCATGAGAAATTATGTCCCATGGCATTTTCCTATGAAAATAAAGTGAATTCAACGTAGTTGAATGGCCCCGTGACAAATAGCTTCACAGTAGTAGACAACAAAAGCAAGCGATATTTATACTGTCTTCATTCGAACGTTTTAAAAAATCGGGGGGTTAAATCTGCCTTGTCAAGTTTTTCGATCTCTTCTATCAAAAGGGGGTCATCATTTTGAAAAGCAAGTAAGGATATAACTGTATTGTATTTTGAGCTTTGCGGACGTAAATCGCAGATTTTACTGTCGCAAATTGAGTTAACCTTGCGACGAGCTAGCGGAGATTTTCGACCGCAAATCTGAAAATACAATACAGTTATCTCCATTCTAATGGAAAAGTTTGCTGACATTATTTTGATCTAAAAATGGAATTCTGAAATAGTCCGCGAAAAACTTGTGAACGTCTTTTGCCATTTAAAACACGTGAGGTCATATGAAAACTTGGCATGCAAAACGCAAAAAGAAGACGTTTTCAGTCGGACTCCTCGCTTCAGTTTCTTATAAAATTCAAGCAAATTAGTTTAAAAAGTAAACGGTATGAATATTTTGTTTGTTTTTGCTTTTAAATGATATAATGACCTGCACCTTTTCCAAGATTGCGGACAATCCTTAGTTACGGCTTTTAAATTGCTGATTACAGAGCAGATGTTATCCAATCAGATTTACTGTTACAAAAATATTGCATTAGAATTGCGAATCGTTGCACATCTTTTGTTTGTTGGAAATCTTTCAATTAAGATTAATAACTTTTTCACCATGCATATATCAATGTTATTTTAACCGTGCAATGTGTAACATCGCTGAATCTACTTATTTTAACATTACCCACAGTCAAATGACGAACAGTATATGTACTCAGATCTTTACCTCCATCAAGTGATATCAATACTTCACAGAAACATAACCATGTAACGTGGAACATCACTGAATCTACTAACCTTTACATTACCGAACAGGATATAAATTCAATTCTAACTTCCATCAAGTGATATCAGTATTTCACAGTTACATAACCATGTAATGTGGAACATCGCTGGATCTACTAACCTTTACATAACCGACAGTTAAAGGGCGGACAGTGTTTGTACTCAATTCTTCACTTCCATTAAGTGATATCAATACTTCACAGTAACATAACCGTGCAATGTGGAACATCGCTGAATCTACTAACCTTTACAGTACCAACAGTCAAATGACGAACAGTATATGTACTCAGTTCTTTACTTCCATCAAGTGATATCAATACTTCACAGTAACATCACCGTGTAATGTGGAATATCGCTGAATCTACTAATCTTGCATTACCCACAGTTAAATGACGGACTGTATATGTACTCAGTTCTTTACTTCCGTCAAGTGATATCAAAACTTCACAGTAACATCACCGTGTAATGTGGAACATCGCAGAATCTACTAACCTTTATATTACCCACAGTTAAATGAAGGACAGTGTATGAACTCAGTTCTTTCCTTCAATCAAGTGATATCAATACTTCACAGTTATATAACCGTGCAATGTGGAACATCGCTGAATCTACTTAACTTTAAATTACGGACAGTGTATGTACTCAGTTCTTTACTTCCATCAAGTGATATCAACACTTCACAGTAACATGACCGTGTAATGTGCAACATCGCAGAATCTACTAACCTTTATATTACCTACAGTTAAATGACGGTATGAACTTAGTTCTGTCCTTCCATCAAGTGATATCAATACTTCACAGTAACAATGTGGAACATCGCTGAATCTATTTACCTTTACATAACAAAAAGCCAAATGACGAACAGTGTATGTACTTAATTTTTACTTCCATCAAGTGATATCAATACTTCACAGTAACATAACCATGTAATTTAGAACCTCACAGAATCTACTAACCTTTATATTACCCGCAGTTAAATGATGGACAGTGTATGAACTCAGTTCTTTCCTTTCATCAAGTGATATCAATACTTAACAGTTATATAACCGTACGATGTGGAACATCGCTGAATCTACTAACCTTTACATTATCGACAGTTAAATGACGAAAAGTATATGTACTCAACTCTTTACTTCCATCAAGTGATATCAATACTTCACAGTAACATAACCGTGCAATGTGAAACATCGCTGAATCTACTAACCTTTGCATTACCAATAGTCAAATGACGAACAGTAAATGTACTTAGTTCTTTACTTCCATCAATTTGATATCAATACTTCTCAATAACACTTAGTAGTAAGTCTTCCAAGGAAGACATGTGTCGCCTGCGTAATAGCACAAATAATGTTCTAAGTTCCGTCAAACAGGAAGTTGGCATGCAACAACGGCAGTAGAACTCCGAAGGAACAAGGGAAGCGAAGGCCACAAATTAAAGTCGAAGTCTAAAGACATGGCAAAAACGGCAACAGAGAAAAGCAAAGACAAATCAAGGACGTGAGACAGCTACAATGTACGGAAATAAAAAGACGACATAAAGAGCTAAGGCATTCATAGTGTGAACTCCCCCAAAAAAAAACAGGAGTGACATCAGGTGCTCCGGAAGGGTAAGCATGTCCTGCTCCGCTAGCGGCACCCGTCACACTATCAGTGATTCAATCAAAGGTTGAGTCAAAGCCGGTTATGTCAAATTCGTGAAGACGTGAAATCTAGCTGAAAATGTCCGTTTTCATTTGGGACAAAGACACGTCATATCTGTCAATGATGTCATGGTGACGGCCATAGAATTTCTGAAGAACAAATCTCTGACAAAGCAACTTTTGGGACAGTGTTTTTGCTCTATTTATTCAAAAAATCACTGTATAAACTACATGCTCGACAGTAACGAATCAACTGTGATTGTACACCCCATAGGCTTGAGAGGTAGGTATATTGCTGATCAGAAAGGGAACATTCACAATTGGGAAGTTAAAATCATCACGTTTGTCATATAGCTTAGATTTCAAACGTCCATCTTCATCAATGTATATAAAAAGATCTAATTTCGAAGCTGAAGTAGGTGTATCAGTAGTCTCTTTAATTTCAAGTTCATTGGGATAAATCTGGTGTAAATAATCCTTGAATTTTGGATTATTAAGAGAAAATGCATCGTCTATGTAGCGGAAGCTGAAATTAAAAGACTGGGCTAAATAATTTTGTTTTTTTCTGTGTTAGCCCTTGTAAAAACTTGTCCTCATACGAGAAAAGAAAGAGATCAGCTAAAAAAGGCGCGCAGAGTGGCATGCAAGAGATCCCAGACCCTCTTACACATTATAGGTCCCCATTCTGATACTCCATGCCAAATTGCAGAAGGCAGGTATATGTGATTTCTGAAAAAACGTGACAGAAATTTTCAAGACTAAAAAAAATTCAAAGTTCAGTCAAACAGGAAGTGGGCATGCCAGAGATTCAAAACTCTATTACACTGTATAGGTCCCCATACTGATACTCCATGCTACATTACAGAAGGCTGGGATATGTGGTTCCTGAGTAAAATGCGACAGAAATTTTTTTGTGGCGCAGATCGGCAAAAATATTCTAAGTTCCATCAAACAGGAAGTTGGCATGCAAGAGATCAAAAATTTTATTACACGGTATAATTTTTCATACTGATACTGCATACTGAATTGCATAAGGCTGGGATCTGTGGTTCCAGAGAAAAACGTGACGGAAATCTTCACGACGCAAGTTCCGTCAAACAGGAAGTGGGCATTGGAGAGATTCAAAACTCTGTTACACGGTATAGGTCCTCATAGTGATACTCAATGCCAAATTGCAGAAGGCACGGATAAATGTTTCCTGAGAAAAATGTGATAGAAATTTTTGCGACGCCGACGACAACGACGCCGTGAACGCAGGCGGTGCAATAACTTTGCAATGTGGAACATACTTTGCATTCCCAACATTTAAATTACGGACAGTGTATGTACTCAGTTCCTTACTTCTATCAAGTGATATCAATACTTCACAGTTACATAACCATGTAATGTGGAACATCGCCGAATCTACTAACCTTTACATTACCGACAATTAAATGACGAACAGTATATGTACTCAGTTCTTTACTTCTATCTAGTGATATAAATACTTCACAGTAACATCACCGTGTAATGTGGAACATCGCTGAATTTAATAACATTTACATTACCGACAGTCAAATGACGAACAGTATATGTACTTAGTTCTTTACCTCTGTCAAGTGATATCAATACTTCACAGTAACATAACCATGTAATGTGGAACATCGCTGAATCTTATAACCTTTACATAACCGACAGTTATATTACGGACAGTGTATGTACTCAGTTCTTTACTTCTATCAATTGATATCAATACTTCACAGTTACATAACCATGTAATGTGGAATATCGCTGAATCTACTAACCTTTACATTACCGACAGTTAAATGGCGAACAGTATATGTACTCAGTTCTTTACTTCCATCAAGTGATATCAACACTTCACAGTAACGCAGAGGTTTTGTTTCTGGCCAATATTTTTCACACTTTACCTTAAATAAATGGATATTAGCAACTAATTGTTAATTAGATTGATTGATTGATTAGTTAGAATTTAACGTCCAGTGAGAAATATTTCAGCTATATCAGGACGAGAACTGTAAAGTAGATATTAAACTTATAACCGTGATGCAATACATGAGAAAAGTCTTACACATAATTAAATACTAAAGTTATTTTAACTGAATTTTAACTGAATATACTGAACAACGTATTCGTGCTTGTTCAAAGTAGGGTTATCTCGACTTTTTTGTTGTCCTGTTTTGTTTGTGGTAAGTTACAGCAAAATTCACGTTAAATTCTGACTATTTGTGTGGAGATGGTGCAATTAATGATTCATTTGTTCGTCTTCACGGATAATCAATGAAAATTGGAATATTTTCCATAAATTTTCTACATCTCATTCTTTACACTTCATTAAAGTCAATCAATCATGAAAGATGTTTATTATTTCAATCTCTAAAGTAAACAAATGCATTATTCTTCATTTATATTGATTTCTGAAATATTTTTTGCTGTAAGAATTCCTTTGAAATACTTATGTAATATTCCATTCGATCACGTAAGATAATCTAACAGTTAGTTAATGAATATCATGCTGATGATGTCCCTTGTTAATCATTTAACACTATCTGGTTTATAAAATCTATTATTTTAGAAAGTGTTTTGAAATTTTAACGCTATTTTGCAGCAAACACGGTATACTTTTTCTTGTCATTGTCTATCAACACTACCAAACAAGTCATATAACAAATGCAGAATGTCATTCCATTTTACAAGGATGGCTAAACAGAAGTGAATTGCGATGATGATTATTTCTGTAATATCAACAACTCTAGTATCTAAATGAACTTCAAATCTCAAATGAATGTTTAAACATTGATAAATTTATTGTCAGTTGCAAAACATTTCCGCGTTCAATTTTTATTTTTCGTACAGAAAAAAATGTTATCGAATGCAAAATATTTAATATAGTAAAGATAGCAGAAACACCCACAATGCCGAAAACTACAATCACATGCCACAATTCATCAGGGAACCGTACACAAAAACGATAAAAAGACAAAAGACAAACGTAGACAACGATAGGAACTCGGGATAGCCGGACTTGTTACCGGAACTAGAAAAAGCTAGCGGTAGAGTTCATCCAGTTTATGAGTACCTAACCCCCCTTTCTCTATCCTGTTTCACTCAAAGCAGTCTTTTAAGTATTGGTCATTCCTTTATTACAAAATTAAATTGTGCATATATCAGTTGTCTCAGACTTGGTGCATATGCTTGCAGAATTCAGTATTTCGTATAAATTTCCTAGTTACTGTTATTTTATTTTCTACAAATTGCCCTTTCGACAACCGATGCCTTTTCGGTGCAGATAAAAATCAAAAGATTTGGAAGGCCTGATCTCGACAGATGGATCAAATCTGATAAGAAACAAATATCCGGTATGATATAAATAGAAAAAGAAATAGAATGCAAAAATAAGCTTATGACAAACCTTTGCACGCGGGAGATACTCCTCGGGTTTAAACAAAATTTTCTAGAAATTTGATATTGTTATTGTTATATGCCAAAACGTGCGAAATCTTTTTTTTTCTTGCTAGTACGGTTTACGGTGGTCATGTATTTCCATGTATTTCCATGGATAGCGAAAATACATCCGTGAGCGTAGAACACTCGACGCTTTCCCAATTTGAATGCAATACGAAAAAAAAGACAATGTCTCCAATTCTGATACTGAAGTACGTTCCAATATATTCTCTAACATAAGTCAACATCAAAAAGATAGCAAATTGAGACCTTAATACTGCACTGGTTGGACAATGATTTTAAAAATTGATAACTGCAACAACAAAAACGCTGAATCTTAGAGCAGTAACTTTAATTACTGAAAATTGTGACTTTCCTATTCAATGATTAATTATCATGTTATTTATGGATTAACATAAACTTTATATGATTTTAGGTAGTTTTTTTATAATTTACATTTACTGTATTCCGTTTCACTTGTTTTTAATAGATGTCATACTTTTTCACAAATACATTTGCCATAAATGCAGACTTGGTTTTTATTTTTACAAAGTACAAGTAAAAAATAAACTGATGTTTTACCTGTTTTATAAATGTAAATGGTCAGTTTAAAAAGTGATTGAAACAGACCAGTCTATCTGTATTCGGTTTTATTCGTATGTTTACTAAACAATAGGGGAAAAGAACAGATAAAGGGGGGTTTGGGTACCCATTAACCGGTTTAACACTACCGCTGGTTTTTGCTAGTGCCGGTACTAAGTCCGGCTGTACCGAGTTCCTATCAATGTTTACGTTTGTCTTTTGTTTTATTGCCGCGGTCAAGGAAGTGGCAAAACTTTTATTGTAATGAAGTCAAGATTAGCACTTCAAGCTTACACAATGGGTTAGATTCATCGATGTCAAATGTCTACATTGTAGATATATAAGACGTTAAAACCTGACAAATGTATACAATGTTGTCTTTGCATGACAGCGAGTCAATGGAAGGTAGAGAGCTTGAGTGTAAATCTTAACTTCGGTAAACTGAAAGTTTTGCCACTTGCTTGACCGCAGCAATATTTGTGTTTTTTTCTGTGTAGTTCCCTAGCATATTTTGGCATGTAATTATAATTTTCAGCCATTTTAAGTGTTTCCTGTTGTCCCTTTTATTTCATTTAGCACTTGAGATTACAGTACTGTTTTTTTTTTTTTTAAATGTAACTGTTCCGGACCATACACGTATTCGGACCGTACGCGTACGGTCCAGACCATACACGTATTTTTTTCAAAATACGTATACGTGTATAAATGAAAGCCAGTAGAGTTTACTACAGTCCAAAACTTACGAAAAACGGGGTAAGGCTATGGTACATATTTGATTATAAATAAATTATAGACATATATAATAATGCAACCATGACTTGATCCAGTTTACATAATGGAGAATCCGAGTTATACATGAGAGCTAGCCATGTGGTGCATGATCAGGAGAACTTTTTATTCACTACTTCACTGTGTTTTTTTATACACCTATAGTTTTAATGCATGAAAAGAATTTATTGAAATACCAATACGGTCATCATACCGAAATGGTCTGGCTCGATTAAGACCGTACGAGTATACGCATACGTTCGGACCGTACGCGTATGGTCGGACCATATGCGTACGAGTATACGCATATAGTCCGGACCGTACTCGTACAGTCCACATACGCGTAACCATATCTTTGAAATTCTATTCAATTTCAGGTAGAACAAGGTATATTAAGGGACACGCAATTAAATGCATATTATTGTGAAAATTCCATTGTGCGGAATCTAGGTTGTTTTTATTGATACCTACCTTGCCATCTTCATATATATTGGCAAGCATTACAACAATCCCAACCTTTTCTTGCCATATCATACGCCAGAAATCACGAACAGTCATACGATTCGGTCCTACAATTGAAAAAAATATTCAAAATTCAAAATTTTATTGGTATTTATATGCATATTATCTTGCATATGAATCCATCTCTTAAACATTGATATCATATAAACAAAATATCTGTTTAGGTATTACGTTGACGTAACGTATCCATTAACCTCAAAATGCTTAAACACTTATATTGCAAAATAACAAGAAATTTATTTTATGCTGCACACGTGTTTCAATCAGCACCATTAAAACTCAAATAATATGGAAGCCATGATAAAAAAAATAATAAACTGAAAGAAGTACTCGTTGCCACAAATATATCGAAATAGGAGACCAAATCAAGTACCAATGACATCCACTGACTGCAGTACATGGAATGGAAGGACGCCTTTGTACTTTAAGGGATCAGAATATTGCTAGCAGTGGCATCTACCAACGTGGTTTCAAAATACAAAAATACACAAGTTGCATTATAAAATTTAAATTTATGTTATTCTCTACACGTGTTTCCAGGATTTATCCCTCATTAGCAGCATTTCAGTCAAATTATGGTTTTGAAGCAACGATTGTTTATAATTTTACCTTGAGCAGCTATATAGAATTTCCTTATCTCCACACCCTACAAAGTAAAGTAATACATGATTGTTATCATTTTAATCACTCATTTACAAAATCTTGTTCAGCTTTATATATAAAATAATATAGTCATTGAGATAATGCATTGTAGAAAGAAATACTTTGAAGCAATTTAAATAATAATTTGAAAATCAAAGCAATATTCACTATTAAAGAATTCAATATAATTTGTATTATTAAGCTAGATAACTTACATCAATATAATTTGCATTGATATAGTCTGATTCTTTTTCTCCTTCGATTTGTCGCAATACTACCCTGGAATGGTCATCTATAAAAAGAGACATATATTAGAAAAATACACCACAATTCAATTTGAGCATCCCTCAATATGTTCAACATAACCCGTTTGTTAAATACAAGACATATATTTCCTTACTGACGGCCTTTATACATTTATTCACTGAAAGGCTTTGGCATAAGAATTTATTATTTTGATCTTTATCAACTTTTACACATATTTCGGTTCATGGATTTCAAATTGTTTTAATATGATCTTCACTGAATAGACAAGTTGTCGAAATGCGCATATACAGAAACTAAATTTACAGACATTCGGTATATTTTATTTGTTAATACTTGGCCAATGCAACTGCTGTTGGACTGTTAGTCCCCGAAGTTATTCACCAACCCAGTAGCCACGGTGCTGGCTCGAAAACCGATATTATTTGAAAACTTGCAATATCTAAATTTAAGTTTTTGTTAGAACCTGGTTAATCTTTTGTATCGTATTGACAATATACGACAGAATATATCTAAAATAAAAATGTTAATTACTTACATGGAAATGTAGTCAGAAAACGATTTTTTGCTTTGTTCTCTATCTTTTGACCAGCTAGATGGGGATATAATGGCACGTCTCTCAATTGCTACAAAAAAGAATAAAATAAAGATAATGTCCTGAAAAATGCATAATAATTAAACTTTTTTAAAAGTTTTAAAACATGTTAATAACAACATGTTGTTTACAAATCCCCTTGTTGGTACAGCAATTACACCAAGGTTCTTTCCTGTGTGTTAGTCACTTAACCAAACCGGGGGATTTGGTTAGTTAATCAAATATTGTTAGCTATGACTATACAACATATTTTCCCCATATTTAAAAATTTACACAATACGGATTAAAATAATTATATGCTGCCATTTATTCACTAGAAAAATATATAACCTTGACTAGCATGATGTTTTCTGCCGTGCAAGGACTCCCAGGCAGCAGCACGTTTGGCACTAGATTCAAGCTGTCTGGGCTTCCCTTCACCACAGGAACAGCTTGCTCCTATCTCATCTAGATTATTTTTTCCCTTTCTGTGAACAAGTACACAAGATTCCGCTTCCCCTTTAAACTTAATGCCCTTCAATTTTAAATGGATTGTGGCCATAAAAATTCCAGATAATTATTAAGCTGACAAAAGAACTTATTTTTTCACATTTCATATTATTTAATTATGAAGATAAATATGCTTTTTCGTAAAAGTGTAATTATTTGTAAATTAGCAAAAAGAAGCAGGGATTATACAACCTCTCTTTATTATACAGAAATATAAAAAAAAAATGTTAATAATGTAAGTAAGAATCGAACCTTCAATCCGAGGACCATGGCAACATCGAACCAGAGGCTCCCAGGAGCTTATATCGCTCACCTCGCTTTCAGTTGAGACAATCAAGCTAACATTGTAAGTTATACAGCTGAACTTCAGTCTCTCAAACTTTGGTAGCTTGAACACCACCAATATCTTGAACTGTATTTAAAGTCTGATCATGTTTTACTATATTTCTTTGTTGGGCTTTTTTGACAACAACGTTCTTGCTAAGGACCACTTTCTACACCAGTTTTGAAGTTGAGACATCATTTTGTAAATGGCAGTCAACGATAATTTTTAACACCATATTTTTAAGTTACAACATCAATATCTATTTGGAAACTAAATTTCATTGAAATCGGACAATGTTGAATTTTCCTGCCTTTTTTTTGGCAGCCATTTGAAAATGGCAGTCAACAAACAATTTTCAACACCAGTTTTTCAGTAGCAAACGCATGGCAAACATTTTAAACATAACCTTCATCTTCTATAGTTATGGAAATAAAAGACGAAAATATGAAAATTTTGAAAATTCCGTGAAAAGGGGCAATAACTCCTAGAAAGGTTTTTAGATTTTCTTCAAAATTTCAAGGTGGGTAGATCTTGATATGCTAAATCTTTTTGCAATTTATACTTGACCTCTATATGTTAAACTTTTTTAGCAACAGTAGCCATGTTGTTTGGTCTTTCGACTAATCGAACACAATTTTGAAACAACTGAATATCCTTGTGATGCTTCGGGCCAAGTTTGGTTGCAATTGGCTCAGCAGTTTCAGAGGAGAAGATTTTTTACATTGTTGACAGACGGACGGATGACGGACGTCAACAAGAAGAGTCTTAGAGGCTAATTAGCCTATATTGATCTCGACACCAGGTAAACCAGGTAAACGCAAAGTGATGGCAAAAGCTCACATGGCCTTTTCGGACAGGTGAGCTAAAACAACAGAGAAACAAAGACATAACATTAAGGATCTGGTGTTCAATTACACGATGCAAATGCTCAAATATTTACCTCAAATTCATCTTTGTAACTAGTTGGATCACTGTCCATCCTTTGTAAATGTTCCTTCATCGCGGACACGGGTATTCCTCGTTCTTCGCGTCCAATATTGTAATAATTATTTTCAGGTTGTTCGATATCATTCATTTGCAGGTGCACTTCTGTTTCCGTCTCTGAAAAAAAAATGAAGTCGTCAAAGTTTCAAGTTATTATGTTAAATTATAATGAGCATAGATACATCAGAGACGTGGATATTCATCATACAATATCTCAAAGGTAGTATATTTCAGTATAAAAAATCTCAAAAATACTCGTTCAAAGAAAAATGTTAAAGGTTTGATTATATAAAGTAGAATATGTATGTCGGGTCAAGTGACATCAGGAGTTCACGATTGAATTCGAAAAAGATTCCCGCCAAAACATGACTTTCCACCATTAAGACATTAATTTTTTTTTGTTTTGTTTTTTTGTTTTTTTTGTTTTTGTTTTTGTTTTTGGTTTTTTTTTTTTAGTGTTATGTATTTATGTATTTATGATCAATCCTTTTTGCAAAATCAAAAACAAAATCAACTTTCATTCACTATAACAAAGCTCTCTCCTGAGCTGATTTTGGCTAACAGTTTGGATCCTTTTGAATATTTGTTCTCTAAAATCTTTTAAAAATCTTTCGATTTCTGGATTTCCAATGTTTTAATTTGTTCGGCACTGAAGAGACATAAGTTGACGAAATGGTCATATGTAGAAAGTAAATTTACAGTTAGATTAGTATTCTATAATTTACTGTTAACGGAGATTTCCGCATACTATATGAAACACAGTTAGTTGGCTTTGCTTACAATAACCCTTCTGATACAAACAATCAACACACTATATAAATAACATATAGCTGGGAGGGTGACAGAGCAGATTGTTACCCCGAGAGAACATTGTCAACCGATGCGAAGCAGAGGTTGACAATGTTTTTCGAGGGGTAACAATCTGCTCTGTCGCCCTCCCAGCTATATGTTATTTATTTTATTATACTGAATATTTCTTCAAATTCAATCAGTTATTGAAAATCACTGGACCATGAACAGAGGGTAACAGTGCAATTGTTACCCTCTCAGCCATATGACAATTTTAGTGAATGACACCCTGGCAGCTATATAAAAAATCTTACATATGATAGACTGAATTGTCAAATTAATTTTTGTTAAGAAAACATCTTCTCAAGTATAATAATATAATTTATTACATATATTAGTGTTAGTGTTACCTGTTCTAAAAAGACCATTGGTGTTTATACTCGTTTGCTTGTCAACTGTTTTCGATGGCTTACTGTTTCTATATCGCCTAAAGCAAATAAATTCAAAATAAAAATATTTTCGTACTAAACTATAAGAAACAAATATCGTGATATCATTTATTTGAAAAATGCTATTTGTTGTTCTGTCAAGTATTATTGATTCTTGGTGTTTGTTTTGGCACTTCACATTTGTCATTTTAATTGTGTCATTCATTAACTTAGAAACTTTATCATTCAAAAATCATATCTCTCTTTATTGCAAATGAATATAACTTATCAAAGGACGATGTTTTTATATATTTTGTTTAAATTCCTATGAAAAAAAACTAGCCTTTCACATTGAAAAATAATTTTAACCGCGCCTACAAGAATTTGAACGTATCAATACCTTAATGAGCATCCGACGGCGAAAAGGGCAATGACAAGGACACCTGCTACGGCACAACCAATGACGCCACCTGGAATTCTGGCTTCCTCTTTGCTCACAATTCGACCTTTATAGGGAAAAAATGATTCATTATTTGATGTTCTGTTCACAAAGCAGTATTTCATAACCTTTTCAAGAGCAGGGTTTAACTCCTGTCATTCATAAATGATGAACTGGCTTAGCGTGAAGAAAAATATATGACACCATACTTCTGATTTATATATTTCCCATGAAAGGGTATAATTATCATAAACAAAGTACAATGATATGCTGGGTCACAATTAAAAAGTGAAAATACACCAAAAATACAAATTAAAGAATAACTAAAAATATCAATATTTTAATTATTTTTTAATTTGTTCATTTGGTTTATTTTTACTTTTTAATTGTAGTCCACCATCAATTGTGTCATTGCAAAACATATATTTCTATACTTTCATGTAAATATTATATTTTGAGAAAAGAATATTTTTTCATTAACTCTACATTTTGTACTCTTTTTTAAAATCAAGATGCCCTATAACAAATTAATTTAGAGTGGTATCTTGTTTGTTTGAATGGTATAAATATCATGCTTTATTGTAAGCAATAATGAGAATTCGAACCATCAGTTAAATAAAGGTGTCTGGAAGTCGATGGTGCCATTCTATTTTATGTTAAAGAATTGCAAACTGAAAGCTGAACAAAACTGACTGAGATAATCATATTGTGTAACGAGCGTAAGACCCAGAAATGTGAAGGCTCTATTTTAGGGTTTATTTATACATTTTGTGTACAAGAGACCCGAAAATTTTGGCTCATGGTCATGCATTATACATATTATATACTCTTTCAATAATACATCAATTCACACCTAAAATTTGAAAAAAAAACTTTCATGATTTACAAAAAAAAATCGTTTTATGCATTGAATTGACAGACAAAAAAATAACAATACATAAGTTGTCGAAATGGCCATCTGCAGAAAATATATTCACAGAAACTTCCATACTTTATTCTCTGTTAGCTTTTGGATAGGCTTATGACGAGTAAAATATTCCCATTTTATATTTCTTGATCATTAGCTTACCTCTGTTTACAAAAAAAAATGTGATACGCCTACACATAGATTCCACAAAATATTACAAACCAGCGGATAATACCGTCTTCATTCAAATTTAAAAAATCTTACACTGCAGTCCATGGAAACCATCGTCACAGCCAATCAGACATTTCCCTGACACTGGATCACAGGCTGTCTTATTATGACAATGTCCACATATTTCCTTGCAGTCATCACCATAGAAACCATGAGTACATGCTGAAATATAAAATATCGTGTCAGCAATAATTGGCTTTATTCCCCATAATGTTAAAAAATTGTAACTAATTCGTAATATATATTATAAAAGTTCCAGTTTTGACAAAAACAAATTAAATAGTATATATTATTTTTTCCCATTTCATTATTCAGTTAACATCAATGTTCAACAGACAACGAGTTTAAGATAAATCTAATACCCCAGCGTTGGCATTTGAAGACAATTTACTTACGTATGCTACAATGAGTGCCACGCCATCCGGGATTACATTCACCAGGACAGTCGCCCATAATAGGATCACATGTCATATTATCACTGCACTGTCCACAAATCTGGGAACAACCGCTGCCATAAAGTCCTGCTGGACATTCTACAACAGGAAAAGTTAAGTTCATACTAGTGCTCCAGATTCATTTACTAAAATCAAGATTTACTCCATAACGAGTCTTTGGATATTTCATTGAAAATTTAATTCCTTTATGTGAAATACGTCATTTATCTCTTAATAGCATGATGTTGCTGAGTTATAAATTATATGTCATAAACACCTCTGGCAAAAATGAAAACTTATTAATATTGTTTGTATAAAAATGCTAACATCATATTCTATAAATGCAAACAAAATAAAAATTGTCATGATTAAAAGGGAAAATGGGAAATCATATTCAAAATTAAAACCAACTTAAATAATCACAAAAGAGAAAAAAAAATCTCTGCCTTGTGGCCTTCGACCTCTTAGCTGTGGAATATTTACCTGTTATATTTTAATTTTGCCCATTGAACAACATCTATTTTTACTTTTTTGTATATTCTATAAAGGGCCCATTTAGATGATGCCCAAATTAGTTTCCATTAAAAATAAGATACGACTTACTTCTGTCGCATTTTTCATCTTGGTACCCTGGTTTACACCCTCTCGCACATATCCCTGTGACATGATCACAGTCTTCGTCAGCACAGGTTGAACATTCATTGGCACAATCATATCCATATGTTCCAGACTTGCAAGCTTTAGAACATCAGAGTCATAATAAACAACAGATGTTTATAGGCGAAAACGGTTTACGAGAGTCATTTAAGGAATTATGTCCATTTAGTACATTTTAAATTGAATAAAAACACTTCTGAGATTAAAAGTCAAAAGTTATTTATTTTTTTATATTTAAAGAATCTTAGTAGCCCTACAGTAATAAACACTCAGTTGAAAACAGATTTAAAAAAAAATCTCTTCACCAGATTTTCTAAAAACTTTATATTCAATATTTCAAGTCTAAAGTATCATTCTGAAGCTATATTTCAAATAGGAATTTCCAAGTCTTTCTGTACTGCTTCTTTTTCTGACCTATTTTGACTTTTTATTGCTTCATAACTAGTTCATAAACATTCATATTTTGTTGGTTATCTATATAATGAAAATATAGAAATTATTGTTGACAGTCTCCAATGGCGAGTTGGAGACCAATGAAAATTCCATTCTTTTTTTCAATGTTGAAATTTGAAAACTTTGAAACTGTCAATTCTTGAACCTATAACATTAATGCGATGTATAACTCGCACATGCAACAAAGTTCGTCTTTACATTTATCTAAACAGGAAATATTATCGTTTCATTCTAATGAACAAGAGCCTTCATCTTGTCAGGAAGGACCACCATATAATTTTCTTCATAGCAGTCCACCGATTCCACCAAGGGGACGAAACAGGCTAAGAAACACTTATTCAAAAGATCCTAATAGATATTAATAAACTTTTGGAAGGGACGGAATGATGAACAGTAATAAGTGAAACGGATATATATACATATATCCCTTTCTATTCTTTTTCATATAATTTGTCCATCACGCATACGGAACATGTCAAATATCTCTAAGAAACCTCTTGTTTCACATTATTGTGACTGAGGGTTGCATTGTTATTTTGTTAAATTCTGCATACCATTGTATTTCAAAGGTTGTTCAGAATAAACTTGTCTTGAATTTTGTATCATTTTAAGACACTTCGTCCGAAATTAGAGCGTTTTATATCCTTGTTGATAAAATTCGAAAAATAAATCAACTTGAAAATGTTTGAAGAGGATCTAGTAATTGTAATTCAGTGGCCTTAAAAAGAAGTGTAATCTGAATTATTATTTTTATTATATATATATTCACTATACTCACGTGTTGTACAATGGAGTCCAGACCATCCAGGACCACAACCAGTAAGACATTCCCCAGATATATGGTGACAAGGATCAAAATGCATACAGTGTCCACATGATATACTACAGTTTTCTCCATAAAATCTATCCGAGCAAGCTAAACATGTATGTATAAATAAATAAATCCCAGTTTACATGCACAAAATAGCCCCAGTATGCAATTTTACAGATGAGTATTGAGTATAAATATCAAAGTATGTAAATGTATTTTGCATAGCGTTTACATGGTTTTATCATGATGTATGCCTTTCAATTTATAAAGCCAAGGGTAAAAAAAAGTTAAAATTAAAAAGTCTTCAAAGGATCTTGAAATAATCTTGGGTCGTATTTAGCTCAATTTATTGAATGAGGGTCAAAATATTGCTGAAAGAAACCAAAATTAGACATATCAAAGTATGAAAATTTCTAGGATGACAGAGCATTGAATGTGTAAACATTTTTTTTTGTTCTAATCAAATTGCGAAATCTTTTTGTCCATTTCAGGGGTAAAAACGAAAAATTGCAAAGGGTGTATATTAAAATGTGCATATACAAGCTGAAAAACATAGCATGTAAATTTCAATGAGCAAATATACATTTACACCTGTCAATATGGCGTGCAAATTTACACTCTTTGATAAATATATATGCAGTCGCATTCCATCGCACAGTAAATCAATTTTGCATATCTATGTAAAAGTAAATAGGTATGCAAAAATGTGCAGGTTAATAGGGCTTTGAGTTGAATAATTTATCGTTATCTACTTTTTATACGATCGCAAAAAAATTGATAATGGTTTGGCGCTGTCGTTGTCGTCGTCGTGTGTAGACACTTTTGTTTTTGGTCAATATCATAAGTTCTAGTTGATCAATCTTTATGAAATTTTGACATCTTGTTCCTTTGCACAAAAGGAAGGCTTGGGTAGCTTTTGGATATTTGGTCCCTCCCGTTTTTCAAAGAGGGGTCAAAAGGGGCAAAATTTTGTACTTTCATATATTCGACTGTAGAATTTTAATTTTTATTGTATTTTGATGGGGTTTCTTTCAGTGTGCTTCTGAGGAAATTTCCGAATATGTAGTATCTGAACGGATTTCATGTCACATGTACCGTTCATAAGATAAATGGGGCCCAAAGGGGCGAATTTCAAAAATTTTACGTTTTTATTTTTAATTTTTAGTCGGATTTTGATACAGTTTTATTCAATGGATTCCATTTAAAAAATTTATATAGGGCTGCACCTTCAGATTTTTGATAATGTTTGTCTTTTCCGAGCTATGAGGGGCCAAACGGGCCAAAATTGCAAATATGCAGATTACATGAAATTATTATTTTCCATTGGATTTCAATAGGATTTTTTTTCTTTGTTTTCCTCTTGTTGTAAGCTTTCAGTAGTATACCAACAGATTTGGCGTAGCTCTTGCGGGTTCCGAGCTATAAGGGGTCAAAATGGCCCAAACTGCAATTTTTTTAAAATATGTGTTAATGTCCTTATTGTGTCCTGCAAATTACTGTGTCCACATTCATTTTAATTTATACTTGTTCAAATTTCAGTGGTTGACATGCTGCGGTCGTATCGTGCTGCGCTCGGCGTAGCCCTTTATTTATCTCTATCATCAGATCAGTTGACTTGATTTCTTAGGTTGAAACGTGATTTCAGTTATATTGTATATATTGTAAATAATCTGAATTCAGTTATACTATGTGCACATAGTTAGATTAGACCAATGCATATTTGACAAACACTATAATGAGATTATAAAAATTACTACAAAACCATAAAGCATATAGTTTGGATAATAACTTTGATTCAATAGGCAATTACGTTCCTGACTTAATGGCATGGAAAGGTCAGGATCAGAAGACTTGGACATCCCCCTTTATCGAAATCACATTTAACTCAGTCATACTTGGATATCACATGTAATTTAATTCTACTTACGTTCCTGACATAATGGCATGGAAAATCCAGGATCACAGTGTCCTGGACATTCCCCTGTATGGAAATCACATGTAACTTAGTTCTACTTACGTTCCTGACATAATGGTATGGAAAATCCAGGATCACAGTGTCCTGGACATTCCCCTGTATGGAAATCACATGAAACTTAGTACTACTTACGTTCCTGACATAATGGCATGGAAAATCCAGGATCACGATGTCCTGGACATTGTCCTGTATGGAAATCACATGTAACTCAGTTCTACTTACGTACCTGACATAATGGCATGGAAAATCCAAGATCACAGTGTCCTGGACATTCTCCTGTATGGATATCACATGTAATTTAATTCTACTTACGTTCCTGACATAATGGCATGGAAAATCCAGGATCACAGTGTCCTGGACATTCCCCTGTATGGAAATCACATGTAACTTAGTTCTACTTACGTTCCTGGCATAATGGCATGGAAAATCCAGGATCACAGTGTCCTGGACATTCCCCTGTATGGAAATCACATGTAACTTAGTACTACTTACGTTCCTGACATAATGGCATGGAAAATCCAGGATCACGATGTCCTAGACATTCTCCTGTATTGAAATCACATGTAACTTAGTTCTACTTACGTACCTGACATAATGGCATGGAAAATCCAAGATCACAGTGTCCTGGACATTCTCCTGTATGGAAAATCTGGAAATCACATGTAATTTAATTCTACTTACGTTCCTGACATAATGGCATGGAAAATCTAGGATCACAGTGTCCTGGACATTCTCCTGTATGAAAATCACATGTAACTTAGTTCTACTTACGTTCCTAACATAATGGCATGGAAAATCCAGGATCACAGTGTCCTGGACATTCTCCTGTATGGAAATCACATGTAACTTGGTTCTACTTACGTTCCTGACATAACGGTATGGAAAATCCAGTATCACAGTGTCCTGGACATTCTACTGTATGGAAATCACATGTAACTTAGTCATACTCACGTCCCTAGCATAGTGGCATGGAAAATCCGGGATCACAGTGTCCTGGACATTCCCCTGTATGGAAATCACATGTAACTTAGTTATACTTACGTTCCTGACATAATGGTATGGAAAATCCAGGATCACAATGTCCTGGACATTCTCCTGTATGGAAATCACATGTAACTCCTCCAGCACATCGGCCACATGTCAACTGACACGTCTTGCCATAGGTATTCAGGGGACATCCTAAAATTGGAAAAGAAAACTGGGTTTGTGGGGAGTCATTTACAAGAAAGGATGTATAATTAGGAATTTCAAACTCCGAATTCAAAATATGAAAGTAATATTTAGAGAGAAGAAGTAAGAATTTTGAATATCGAAAGAAGAATATAGAACTAAAATGAACAATTTAGCATTAAGTATTTGGATTCGTTGGGCTGTCCACATGGGTCATGCCACCATATTTGTTGTATTCCTTACTATATGTTTTATTTATCATGAGATAATGATAAAATGCTTTTAATTTCGGAACATCATATTATATTTAATGAATTACATATTGAACAGTTTTTTATTACTAAATTCAATCAATGATGCAAAGCAATGTCGCGCTCTAATGCTTAATCCAACGTACATAGTATTTGATGAAACAATCCTGTAGACTGGGATTTATAGACAAATCAAATATATTCATGTTTTCTACGCATATTTGACGTATGATTAAGTTATGAGTAAATCATTCATAACTCACCACAAAGTAAACAGGAAATATATTGTTTGAAAAAAAATGTCCTGCAAGCTGGGAATTATGGATTTGAAATGAAACATTAAATATATTGATGATTTTACACAAACTACTATTTAACACGTAGCTTACTGATGAGTAAAATCATTCACAACTTATCCCCAGAGTAAACAGGTCTATTATTGCTTTTCTAGAGCATATATATATATATATATATTAGGGATGTCAATATGTATGATAAATGGCTCTCGAGTACTCGGATTCAAAACTCGAGTATACTCGAGTACTCGGTGATCTTTTGAAACGAATATTACTAGACTTCCGGATTCTTATCATACATGATATATAACTACAATATTGTTCATATGCAATAGCAGGAGCACCAATTACTGTTTGTGTACCATTATAGCCAATCAAAGGTTTCATTAAACAACTTTCAATTAAGGCGAAATTCTCTAACAAGTTGTTTTTGTTTAGTAACACTCTTGTTTGATTAATCAAATTGTTTAAATCACAATTAACGCTTATATAAACACGGTTTAAATCAAATAAATTTTCAGTAAAGAATATTATTTGATCACAAAG
>MJUU01005116.1:10137-23986 GCA_002080025.1 Modiolus philippinarum
GGTCCGATTGTCCGAAGGTCCGATAGTCCGAAGGTCCGATAGTCCGAAATTGACCCTTTGTAAACCAAGATAGGAAAAAATGTAGAAGACATTCAAACATATGCTGTAAGAGGGCTACATGAAAAGCGCGAAATTCTGATGGCAACAGAAAGTTAGCAGGCGAGTTTACTAAAATAGGGGACAGGGAACGCGGTTTAATGTAGTTTTGTGTGCTAACTGGGCGAGGGGCAATAAAGCATTAATGCATCCGTTACACAAGGACAAAATTTAGTTTTCACCTTATTCCCAGACAACATTGATTCACTGCGTACTGTTAATGTGTGATAAAAATACCCACAAAAATTAAATAAAAATAACAAAAAAACAAAAACAAAATAAACCAGAGGCTCCCATGAGCCTGTATTGCTCATCTGGCTTTCATTTGCCACAATCAATCTAACATTGCAAGTTATACAGTTGAACTTCATTCTCTCCAACTTTGGTAGCTCGAACACCACTAATATTTTAACTGTATTTAAAGTCTGATCATGTTTTACTATATTTCTTTGTTGGGCTTTTTTTGACAAAAAAAAACGTTCTTGCAAAAGGACCACTTTCGACACAAGTTTTGAAGTCGAGACATCATTTTGTAAATGGCGGTCAACGGCAATTTTTTAACACCATATTTTTAAGTTACGACATCAATATCTATTTGGAAACCAAATTTCATTGAAATCAGACTATGTCAAATTTTCCCGCCTTTTTGGCAGCCATTTGAAAACGGCAGTCAATGAACTATTTTCCACACCGGTGCTGAAGTAGCAAAATTAACATGAATATCTGTTTGGTAACCAAATTTCATTGAAATCAGACAATGTTGCATTTCCAGCCTTTTTGGTGGCCATGGAAAATAGCAGTCAACGAACAATTTTCAACACCGGTTTTGAAGTCGAAACATCAATATCTGTTTTGAAACCAAATTTTATTGAAATCGGATAATGTTGTATTTTCCCGCCTTTTTTGGCGGCCATTTTGATAATGGCGGTCAACGAACAATTTTTAACACCAGTTTATCAATTAACACTTAACCTTCATCTTCTATAGTTTGGAAATAAAAGACGCAAATACGAAAAATTATTTTTTAGAAAATCTGTGAAAAAAGGGCAATAACTCCTTTAAAAGGTTTCAGATTTTCTTCAAAATTCCACGGTAGGCTGATAACAGATGTCATCATGCTGATCATTTTTACTCCGTCAGGTTTTTGATATCTGTAACGGATTTCGAGTTATTTGCCAAAAACTGCAATCTACCTCTATGTCTTATTTTTAGCAGTGGCGGCCATGTTGTTTAACCGGCCGACTAATCGAACACAATTTTGAGAAGCTATACCCTGGTGATGATTCAAGTCAAGTTTGGTTACATTTGGTCCAGCGGTTTTAGAGAAGATTTCTGAAATTGCTGACAGACGGACGCCGGATGACGGACGAAAAGTAATGGCAAAAGCTCACACGGCCTTTTAGGGCAGGTGAGCTTAAAAGAAAACATGTATTTTCAAACTCAAAATTTCGACTTCTTAAAACTTGTGTTTTCGATTTTTTTTAAACTTGAAATTTCTGCTTTTTCAAACTCAAATTTTCGACTGTTTTCACTTTAAAAATTCGACTTCTAAAAAAGTCGAAATATTGAATTCTTTAAGTCGAAATTTTGAGTTTCAGATAGTCGAAATTCATCAAGTTTAAAGTTGTTTTTTTTCTTACTTTTAAGTCCAAATTTTGAGTTTATAACTGCCAAAATTTTGATTTTTTCAAAAGTCGGAATTTCGACTATAAAAGTCAAAATTTGAGAATGAAGTATACGAAATTTTGAGTTTGAAAATGTAGAAACTTCGAGTTTGAAAAAGTCAAAATTGTATGCTTAGAAAAGTGAGAATTTTGAGATGAAAGTTAAAATATTAAGTTTGAAAAAAAAAAATAAAAAATCGAAATTTCAAATTAAATAAAGTTGAGATTTAGAAATTTTTAAAGTCGAAAATTATAATTTTACAAAGATTGCTTATTCCGTAAAATGAAGATTGTCAGCCCGCAGCATAATTTAACATTTGATCCTTCTGGAGAACACATTTGGCACTAAAACTTTCAAGGAATCGTGTGTGGAAGGTCTTTTACGAAAATTCATGTCGTACTGACAAATATGGCCACTACTATTTGCACCCACCTTAAATATGGATGTGGTATTGATATCTGACGGACAAATTTTAAAGGAGGACCGTTGTGACCAGTGTGATCTTTTACTGATCCAGCGGTTTTAGAGAAAAACGATGTTTTCAGGAAAAGTTTTAGGGCATTTTACAGAGAAGGACGGACAGACATCGCATACCACTTGACTGCAAAAACTATGCTAAAATCTGATAATATTTTACAGAGTTGTCGCTTTGCATTCTTTTTTTAACTTGGATGGGGGGGGGGGGGGCTCTTGAATAAATAACAATCCGTATTCATCAATTTTACATTACATTAATTTCCGTCAAAATCAGAATCAGACTTAAACTTATCTCTATAAGTCTTTTTCAACATTTTTACACCGGTTGAGCGATTTTTTTCACGATTTGTGTCATTTTCGGACAATCGGACCTTCGGACTATCGGACCATCGGACCTTCGGACCTTCGGACTATCGGACCTTCGGAATATCGTACCTTCGGACTATAGGGCCGTCACCTTTATTCATAAATTCATGACCAAACCAAAGATGTCGATTGTATACCATGTACCGGTTGTGGACGGTATTTTAAAGGATCAATATGTTTCGATCTTTACTAATAGATAACGTCAGCGGGAAATGCCAGAGCTGTGGACAAACCGTGAATAAACGTATGGAAGATCATACTTGTGGAAATGTCTACTGTAAAATATGTAAAGATTGCTATCCATCTCCATCGGGACATCAGTACAATATGTTACCCGTGAATAGCAACAATGAGCAAAAGAAACAGATTTTCATTTTTGCACTCAAGATGATTCACCCGACGACAACGGTAGGGCACTCATTGTAAAACATGAGCGTTAGAAGACGAGCCTAATGTATGTGTTGTACATAAAGTATGATCAATATGTATGAATCAAAAGTAAGTGTCATATGTGTGGAAGAAACGAATTTATATATGCCTGACCCAACACAAATGAAGTCTTTTGTAAATGGTTGTTTGGTGGGGCTACTGTTAAAACATGTATCTTTAAAGGGTATGATTTGTTACCAATACTAGGTTATTTGTATCAGTACGGAGTCAAACCAACGATCATAGCGAAATGGAACCAAGAATATGTATATCGAAGTACCCGGATGTCATATTCGGATGACAGATTCTATCAACTTCTTGAGTTACTGTAGATCTAATGTAGATATTTTTAGAAGAGCCTGTCTTAAATTCCGTGAATTGTTTCTAGAGATGTAATCTACTGACGGACAGGGAGGAATCGATCCATTCCAACAATGTATCACAATAGCGTCTGCCTGTAATTTGCACAGGTGTTTGAGGACAGGACCCTGTATTGGGCCCTATGGTCCTTTCCCTTTTTATAATATTTACTCCATTTTTCAATATTTGCCATTTATTTGTGCTATTTTGTACTAATATACCACATATCTGTCGTCAATTTCCTATTTTACTATCAATGCGCAAAGAGCGAAGACGAAATAGGAAATCGACGACATAGATACATTGTATGTTACATTGTGTATATATATATAGCTCATTTGCATAAAATGAGGGAAAAACAAAGCAACCAGAGCTCATTAGCATCAAATGAGGGAAAATCGAAGCAGCCATTAAATATTTTACAAAGAATGCAGAACGGAAAAAAGTTCTAGACAGATGCCCAATACTACTTATGAATTAATTAAGGAACCATGATTTGTCGAAAAGGCAATCCATCTACATGACTAAATTTAAATGTAATATTGATGTTTTCAAAATTGTTTGAGAACTATAAGCATTACATTGTATTCCATTACCAAATATTGTTTGGACCGCATTGCCCAGTTTCTAATGAGAAATATCGGTCGGTTATCACCCTGTACCAAGTTAGTTTTGTATGGTTCAAAGTGAAATAATTTTAATAGGAATATCAATACCTTCTTTTGATATTTAAATTAAAATTATCTTCCTTTTAACTATATTTAACTATCATGGTACAGGGAGATAACCGACCGATGTTTCTCGTTCCATTATAAGTGAAGACACTACACGTTTACTTAAATTAGACGAGGGTTCATGAATACACCCAGATACAAGTAAGTTGAGTATAATATAACTAATAATTCATGTTACTTCGGGCCTAATGGTAGTTTATGAACCGGTCTCTCACTCCCAAAATACTATATGGACCTCAGCTTCGTTCAGTCTCGCTTAAGTTCATATATAATTTTGGGAGTGAGAGACCATATATTATTTTGGCTGTGGCTTTTCTTCCGGCTAGCTGGAAAATAGGTAAAAACGTCAATTCTTCCAGCCAAAAATAAAATGCACAAATTATTTCGATTAAAAAAAAAACAAATACATTTTTTCCTTTAAAAGAACCACAAATCTTATTAATTTACCTTTACTTGGTTTTCCTTTTGATATTGATAACTTTTTGCATTATTGTAACTATTAATTTTCATCTGAATTTCAATGGCCGGACAGCCGGAAAAACGTAAAATTTGTCTGTTTTTCTGACTAGTGTGAAGCTAGCCTGCAATTTTCAGCCTGCAATTCTTCTAGCCTGCAATCCATTCTAGCCTGCAATTATAGGGTGCGTTCGGCATTTGTTTTGGGAATGCAATGTTTTAAAACATAAATTGTTACTTTTATTTGTTTTTACGATGAATTATTTAAAATCCAATGTATTTTGACGAGAAAAAAACTCAAAATGCGTTTATCGTGATATGGGTGTCTTCTTGGAGGTCCGCGTCCTCTGTTCTAAAAAAAATGAATTAATCCTTACTCAAACACGCAAAAATTGTATACTTTTCGTGTTCCAAGAATAACTTATAATTCGTCTTTTCTATATAAAAAGCAAAACGCCATCCTCAGAAAAATCGTAATTAATCGTAATTAACCATATTAATACTCACCGACGCACATGATTTTATAACTGTCCTTTCAGCTTCAAAATGATAAAACAATAAAAAAAGTGGGAAAATGACAAATAAACGGATATTATTAATAAATCTGAGAATGATTATATTCGACATCTAAATATGAGGGAATTAATTGAAGTTTTTTTTTTAATTGGGGGGAATAATAATATATTCAGATTAAAAGGGCAAAACTAAAAGTAGGTGATAAAAGTAATATCAAATGCAAAGTTTGACCGTCAGTTATGAACTATACAAGAGTTAGCCCACCGAGGCAATTGGAAGGGACAAGTTTCAGAGGCGAATTTAGGGGCCCTGTGGGCCCGGCCCCCCCTTAGGCTGGAAAATATTTAAAATTTCTAGGGGGTTTTTCGGAAAATTGGGTTCCGGACGACCCTTTTCCCTGTTTGAAAAATTATTGTTCGGGCCCCCCCTTAGCAGAAAGTCTGGATCCGCCACTGAGTTTAGACCACCATCTTTCATTTCACCAACGGAGGATTAAAGCTTTGTTGAAGGGCAGTTTTGTATATCAGTCAAAGTAAGTGAAAAAAGTAATATTAAATGCGAATTTTAGATGTCAATTGTGACCATCAGAGGAGTTTGCCAATGCAGGCAATTGAAAGGGAGCATGTTTTGGCCACTATCCTTCATTTCATTAACGAAGGATAAAAGCTTTACCGTAGGACAATTTTGCAGATCAATAAAAGTATGTAAGAAAAGTAATATCAAATGCAAACATAAGACGTCAGTTGTTTCCTTAACAAGACTTTGGTTACCAAGATTATTGAAAGGGGGCATGATTAGGCCACTATTTTTATCTTAATAAGCGATTAAAAAACTTTACCGGAGGGAAATTTTGAAAAGCGTTCATAGTAGGTACTGAATGAACAGATGGCCAGGGCCAACTTTGGACCCCTGGTGCCGACTTCACAAGAGTTTGTCCATCCAGGCAGTTTGCGAAGCTAAAGATATTGCCTGTAGCTTCATTTTCCCCAAGGGGTTTCAAAAGCTTTGTCGTAGGGAAATTTTGAGAAACGTTCATAGTAGGTACTGTAGAGATGGTCAGGGCCGAATTTGGACCCCTAGTGCCGACTTCACAAGAGTTTGCCCATCCAGGCAGTTTGGGATGCTAAAGATATTGCCTGTGGCTACATCTTCACCAAGGGGTTTCAAAAGCTTTGCCGTAGGGAAATTTTGAGAAACGTTCATAGTAGGTAATGTACGAATGGTCAGGGCCGACTTTGGACCCCTGATGTCGACTTCACAAGAGTTTGCCCATCCAGGCAGTTTTCGAAGCTTAATATATTGCCTGTAGCTACATTTTCACCAAGGGTTTCCAAAAGCTTTCCCGTAGGAAAATTTTAAGAAACGGTCGTAGTAAGTACTGTACAGATGGTCAGGGCCGAATTTGGACCCCTAGTGCCGACTTCACAAGAGTTTGCCCATCCAGGCAGTTTGGGATGCTAAAGATATTGCCTGTGGCTACATCTTCACCAAAGGGTTTCAAAAACTTTGCCGTAGGGAAATTTTGAGAAACGTTCATAGAAGGTACTGTACAGATGGTCAGGGCCGACTTTGGACCCCTGGTGCCGACTTCACAAGAGTTTGCCCATCCAGGCAGTTTTGGATGCTAAAGATATTACCGGTGGCTACATCTTCACCAAGGGGTTTCAAAAGCTTTGCCTTAGGAAAATTTTGAGAAACGTTCATAGTAGGTACTGTAATGATGGTCAGGGCCAACTTTCATAGTAGGTACTGTACAGATGGTCAGGGTCGACTTTGGACCCCTGGTGCCGAATTCACAAGAGTTTGCCCATCCAGACAGTTTTGGATGCAAAAGATATTGTATGTGGCTACATTTTCACTTAGGGGTTTCAAAAGATTTGCTGGAGGGAATTTTGAGAAACGTTCATAGTAGATACTGTACAGATGGTCAGAGCCGACTTTCATAGTAGGTACTGTACAGATGGTCAGGGCCGGCTTTGGACCCCTGGTGCCAACTTCACAAGAGTTTGCCCATCCAGAAAGTTTTGGATGCAAAAGATATTGTATGTGGCTACATTTTTACCAAGGGGTTTCAAAAGATTTGCCGGAGGGAATTTTGAGAAACGTTCATAGTAGGTACTGTACAGATGGTCAGGGCGGACTTTCATAGTAGGTACTGTACAGATGGTCAGGGCCGACTTTGGACCCCTGGTGGCGACTTCACAAGGGTTTGCCCATCCAGACAGTTTTGGATGCAAAAGATATTGTCTGTGGCTATATTTTCACCAAGGGGTTTCAAAAGCTTTGCCGTAGGGAAATTTTGAGAAACGTTCATAGTAGGTACTGTACAGATGGTCAGAGCCGACTTTCATAGTAGGTACTGCACAGATGGTCAGGGCCGACTTTGGACCCCTGGTGCCGACTTCACAAGAGTTTGCCCATCCAGACAGTTTTGGATGCAAAAGATATTGTCTGAGGCTACATTTTCACCAAGAAAAGCTTTCCCGTAGGGAAATTTTGAGAAACGTTCATAGTAGGTACTGTACAGATGGTCAGGGCCGACTTTCATAGTAGGTACTGTACAGATGGCCAGGGCCGACTTTCATAGTAGGTACTGTACAAATGGTCAGGGCCGACTTTGGAATCCTGGTGCCGACTTCACAAGAGTTTGCCCATCCAGACAGTTTTGGATGCAACAGATATTGTCTGTGGCTACATTTTCACCAAGGGGTTTCAAAAGCTTTGCCGTAGGGAAATTTTGAGAAACGTTCATAGTAGGTTCTGTACAGACGGTCAGGGCCGACTTTCATAGTAGGTACTGTACAGATGGTCAGGGCCGACTTACATAGTAGGTATTGTACAGATGGTCAGGGCCGACTTTGGACCCCTGGTACCGACTTCACAAGAGTTTGCCCATCCAGACAGTTTTGGATGCAAGAGATATTGTCTTTGACCACATTTTCACCAAGGGGTTTCAAAAGATTTGCCGTAGGGAATTTTGAGAAACGTTCATAGTAGGTACTGTACAGATGGTCAGGGCCGACTTTGGACCCCTGGTGCCAACTTCACAAGAGTTTGCCCATCCAGACAGTTTTGGATGCAAAAGATATTGTCTGTGGCTACATTTTCACCAAGGGGTTTCAAAAGATTTTCCGTAGGGAATTTTGAGAAACGTTCATAGTAGGTACTGTACAGATGGCCAGAGCCGACTTTCATAGTAGGTACTGCACAGATGGTCAGGGCCGACTTTGGACCCCTGGTGCCGACTTCACAAGAGTTTGCCCATCCAGACATTTTTTGATGCAAAAGATATTGTCTGAGGCTACATTTTCACCAAGAAAAGCTTTCCCGTAGGGAAATTATGAGAAACGTTCATAGTAGGTACTGTACAGATGGTCAGGGCCGACTTTCATAGTAGGTACTGTACAGATGGCCAGGGCCGACTTTCATAGTAGGTACTGTACAGATGATCAGGGCCGACTTTGGACCCCTGGTGCCGACTTCACAAGAGTTTGCCCATCCAGACATTTTTTGATGCAAAAGATATTGTCTGAGGCTACATTTTCACCAAGAAAAGCTTTCCCGTAGGAAAATTTTGAGAAACGTTCATAGTAGGTTCTGTACAGACGGTCTGGGCCGACTTTCATAGTAAGTACTGTACAGATGGTCAGGGCCGACTTACATAGTAGGTATTGTACAGATGGTCAGGGCCGACTTTGGACCCCTGGTGCCGACTTCACAAGAATTTGCCCATCCAGACAGTTTTGGATGCAACAGATATTGTCTGTGGCTACATTTTCACCAAGGGGTTTCAAAAGCTTTGCCGTAGGGAAATTTTGAGAAACGTTCATAGTAGGTACTGTACAGATGGTCAGGACCGACTTTCATAGTAGGTACTGTACAGACGGTCAGGGCCGACTTTGGACCCCTGGTGCCGACTTCACAAGAGTTTGCCCATCCAGACAGTTTTGGATGCAAAAGATATTGTCTGTGGCTACATTTTCACCAAGGGGTTTCAAAAGATTTGCCGTAGGGAATTTGAGAAACGTTCATAGTAGGTACTGTAAAGATGGTCAGGGCGACCTTGGACCCCTGGTGCCGACTTCACATGAGGTTACCTAATCAAATGAAAAAACTGGTTTCCAGCAGAAAACAGGGCGTTGACAGGTTCTTCCTGTTTCAAGTTATGAGAGAGGAAACGATCGATTCTAATATTATAAGTCTAATTGTGGACAAAATCATATAAATTTAGGTTCAAAGGAATCCTGTAAATAACACATTTTCAATTAAATAATCGTCTGCTGTTAGTATTTTGAATCTGTAACAGTATAAACAATTCTTTGGGACTATTTTGTATCCAATAAGGACTATTTTTACATATGTGCCCGACTGGTTACCGAATAAGCCTATTTTGTCTTTCATAAACAGGCCATTGGCAGGAATAATTCCCAACCCATTTCAGTATTTCCTGTCCGCCTATATCGACCCGTTCTTGAAAATAAAACATACTGAATTGGTAGAGATGATGCTATTTTAAACTTTCATTATCAGAAAATGGAACTTCTTATAAGTCACTGATCACTTCCAACACTTCCAAATGATATGTACATTTTTTTCCATTTTCCATTGTTTTTTAATTTTTTTTTTTTTTTGTTGTTGGAGAAGCGAAATATGCAATACACGGATATTGGAACCCCCCTCCTTTAGAAGACCCACATCATTTAAAGAGTATTAAATTAATTGTAAATTGTGAAGAGGTACCCCTATTTATATAAATAACTAAATACAAATTAAAGGAATCTGAAACGATAGCAAATTGTTTAAGCTATTTCTTGAAATTATCTTAGTTCAGAGTCTATAGAAGCCCATGTGCATCTTATTTGTTTATTTGACAGTTTTTTTTTTCTTTTTTGTCTTTAAATGTCCCACCGTGACTTTATAACATATCACCTTTTCGATTACCAAACAATTAACACAAGGTACATGTAGATCGAATACACAGATACTTGATTGACGGGTGGGCGGTTATATACGACGTGCAGCTGGAAACTTTCTATCCTTTTTTAATTTTTTTTATTTCATTATTTTTCTTTTTTTGAGCTGTAAACTATATGAATATATGAAAAATAGTCCTTATTGGATAAAAAATAGTCCGAAAGAATTGTTTATACTGTTACAGATTCAAAATACTAACAGCAGACGATTATTTAATTGGAAATGTGTTATTTACAGGATTCCTTTGAACCTAAATTCATGATTTTGTCCACAATTAGACTTATGATATTAGAATCGATCGTGTCCTCTCTCATAACTTGAAACAGGAAGAACCTGTCCACGCCCTGTTTTCTGCTGGAAATAAGTTTTTTCATTTGATTAGGTAACCTCATGTGAAGTCAGCACCAGGGTCCAAAGTCGGCTCTGACCATCTGTACAGTACCTACTATGAAAGTCGGCCCAGACCATCTGTATAGTACCTACTATGAACGTTTCTCAAAATATCCCTACGGCAAAACTTTTGAAACCCCTTGGTGAAAATGTAGCCACAGGCAATATCTTTACCATCCAAAACAGCCTGGATGGGCAAACTCTTGTGAAGTCAGCACCAGGGGTCCAAAGTCGACCCTGACCATCTGTACAGTACCTACTATAAACGTTTCTCAAAATTTCCCTACGGCAAAGCTTTTGAAACCCCTTGGTGAAAATGTAGCAACAGGCTATATCTTTAGCATCCCAAACTGCCTGGATGGGCAAACTCTTGTGAAGTCGACACCAGGGGTCCAAAGTCGGCCCTTACCATCTGTTCGTTCAGTACCTACTATGAACGCTTCTCAAAATTTCTCTCCAGTAAAGTTTTTTAATCTCTTATTATGATAGAAATAGTGGCCTAACCATGCCCCCTTTCAATTATCTTGGTAGCTAAAGTCTTGTTACGGAAACAACTGACGTCTAATGTTTGCATTTAATATTACCTTTATTACATACTTTTATTGATCTGCAAAATTGTCCTACGGTAAAGCTTTTATCCTTCGTTAATGAAATGAAGGATAGTGGCCAAAACATGCTTTCAATTGCCTGCATGGACACACTCCTGTAATGGTCACAATTGACATCTAAAATTCGAATTTAATATTCCTTTTTTTCACTTACTTTGACTGATCTACAAAAATGCCCTACAACAAAGCTTTTATCCTCCATTGGTGAAATGAAAGATGGTGGTCTAAACTGAGTGATGGATCCAGACTTTCTGCTGAGGGGGTCCGACCAATAATTTTTCAAACAGGGAAATGGGGGTCCGGAACCCAATTTTCCAAAATAACCCGTAGAAATTTAAAATATTTTCCTACCTAAGGGGGGCCGGGCCCACCGGGCCCCCTAAATCCGCTTCTGAAACTTGCCCCTTCCAATTGCCTCGGTAGGCTAACTCTTGTATAGTTCACAACTGACGGTCAAACTTTGCATTTGATTTTACTTTTATCATCTACTTTTAGTTTTGCCCTTTTAATCTGAATATATTGTTATCCCCCCCCAAATAAAAAAAAAACTTCAATTAATTCCCTCATATTTTGATTTCGAATATAACCATTCTCAGATTTATTAATAATATCTGTTTATTTGTCATTTTCCCACTTTTTTTATTCTTTTATCATTTTGAAACTGAAAGGACAATTATAAAATCCTGTGCGTCGGTGAGTATAATATGGTTAATTACGATTAATTACGATTTTTCTTAGGATGGCGTTTTGCTTTTTTACATAGAAAAGACGAATTATAAGTTATTCTTGGAACACCAAAAGTATTCAATTTTTGCGTGTTTAAGAAAGGATTATTATTTTTTTTATTTAATGATTATTTTTTATTTGATTATTTTTATAACAGAGGACGCGGACCTCCAAGAAGACACCCCTATCACGATAAATGTATTTTGAGTTTTTCTCTCGTCAAAATACATCGGATTTTAAATAATTCATCGTAAAAACAAATAAAAGTAACAATTTATGTTTTAAAACATTGCATTCCCAAAACAAATGCCGAACGCACCCTTGAATTGCAGGCTGGAAATGAATTGCAGGCTCGAAGAATTGCAGGCTGAGAATTGCAGGCTAGCTTCACACTAGTGTTTTTCTGGCCATACATGATACATACTACAACAAATTATTTTTGCATTTATCAATATCCAACGCCTTAACAATACTTTAAACTAACTTTTATTAAACAGAAATTATAAATAGACGACTAATATTATACATGTATGTTATTTATTCAAATGTTACAAATTATCAAAAATTTTTCTCACTGTTAACTGCAGAAAAAATAGTTTTTTTGTCTATTCCTACGGCTAGCCGGAAAAAAAAATAGCTGCTTCGTATTATTTTTGAGTGAGAGACCTTTCCATAAATTGTCATATGGCCCTAAGTGCATGTATTATTTCTATAACATTGTATGCATATACATTTAGATGCACATGTCGTTTTGGTCTTTACAAAGGAATGCAACAAAATTTGTGTAAAGACTTTACACAACAATGATTGTGAGGTCTTATTCACGTTACTGATAGTATTAAACCCTCATAAAGAACGATTTGTGGATCATACATGTCATAGCATGGTTATACCCAAAACCCAAATTGAGTGTTTTGATACACATAAATTTATAAAAAATGAAAGGATATGGAGTGAATGTACATGTGACAAAAACGCACACAATACATAGAAAACTCCAGTTTATCAAGGACAGGGCTTTTATTCCTGTCTGCATCTTGATGTCGCCTGAGGGTCTTCAACAAGAGGTGAACAATATTCACCCCCTCAAGCGAGATCAAGAAGGCTCCTAGCGTGCACATAAGCGGTATTCTTGACAAAAATTATATCAAGGTCATTCCCTTGCTCCCCACCCGAAATGGAGTGCCAACTTGGGCGATGCTATATTTGTATATTTTTGCTTTTCCCCTCTTTTTGCAGCACAAAAATGTAAAGGTTATAATCATGATACTAGAAAATCATTGCAAAGACTTGACAGAAATCTGATATTCAGAAAACAAAATAACATGTTGGTTTTTACAGTATTTTTAGTTGATTTTAATATGATATTATTAACTATTAATAGTAATCCTACGCAATATGATATTGAGGTTTATACATTAGTGGGGTAAAGATATGTATGCTATATGTTATATGCGAAACAAATGAAGAACCAGTCACGACTACATATCTAGCTTTCGTGCACGATGGTAGTATGGGGAATACAAAGGCGGCCTTAATCGGGACATTTGAACCTATGAAATGCTATGGTAATGATAAATATAGCCTCAATTAAAAGCTTATACATATATATGAAGTCTTTAGTATAACCTTTTTTCGCATATTATCGATAAACTCCTATCCATAAATGACAAACGAAACGGAATTGATTACTTATGATCATGCCCGAAGTGGTGAGGTTTGCGAATGTTATTCACGATTGAATATAAATAAATCCGGGGAATTGGTAATTTACACTTAGCATAATAATGGATTCATTTCTGTAAATGAGACATAAGGTGTTTTCCACCGTAGTAAGGGTCTACAATTAAAGTTATAAGTTCTCATATCCTACTTTAAAAGAATGAAAGACAAGCAGACAAACAGAACAGCGGACATATGACAAAGTGATCAGTAAATATCACTTGGTTTGCAGACAATGACAATCTGTTTGGAGTTTCTATAATAAATTTTGATGACAAATTTAATTCTAAATTTTAGAAATACATCGGCAAACGAAAACCAAATAAAAAT
>MJUU01005118.1:0-22141 GCA_002080025.1 Modiolus philippinarum
TCCGATAAAAAACATGGCCGCCAGCATGGAACATACCTTAACATTGGACCTAGGGGAAATTCACATTTTCATCTTCTCCTCTGAAATCACTGAAGCAAATTCAACCAAACTTTACAGGAATGATGTATGGAAGGTCCTTTACAAAGATTGCTCATTTCGTTCCAATCCGATAAAAAACATGGCCGCCAGCGGGGAACTTAGGTTTAACATTGGACCCTATGGGAAAATTCACATTTTCTTCTTCTTCTCTGAAACCACTGAAGCAAATGCAACCAAACTTTACAGGAATGATGTACCAAAGATCCTTAACAAAGATTGCTCATTTCGTTCCGATCCGATAAAAAACATGGCCGCCAGCACGGAAGATAGTTTAACATTGGCCCTATGGGAAATTCACATTTTCATATTCTTCTCTGAAACCACTGAAGCAAATTCAACCAAACTTTACAGGGATGATATATGGAAGGTTCTTTACAAAGATTTCTCATTTCCTTCCGATCCGATAAAAAAAATGGCCGCCAGCGCGGAACTTAGGTTTAACATTGGACCCTATGGGAAAATTCACATTTTCTTCTTCTTCTTCTCTGAAACCGCTGAAGCAAATTCAACCAAACTTTACAGTAATGATGTACTAAAGGTCCTTAACAAAGATTGCTTTTTTCATTCCGATCCGATACAAAACATGGCCGCCAGCACGGAAGATAGTTTAACATTGGCCCTATGGGAAATTCACATTTTCATCTTCTCCTCTGAAACCACTGAAGCAAATGCAACCAAACTTTACAGGAATGATGTATGGAAGATCCTTAACAAAGATTGCTCATTTCGTTCCGATCCGATAAAAAACATGGCCGCCAGCACGGAAGATAGTATGGGAAATTCACTTTTTCATCTTCTCCTCTGAAATCACTGAAGCAAATTCAACCAAACTTTACAGGAATGATGTATGGAAGGTCCATTAGGAAGATTGCTCATTTCCTTCCGATCCGATAAAAAACATGGCCGCCAGCGCGGAACTTAGGTTTAACATTGGACCCTATGGGAAAATTCACATTTTTTTCTTCTGCTCTGAAACCTCTAAAGCAAATGTAACCAAACTTTACGGGAATGATGTACTAAAGGTCCTAAACAAAGATTGCTCATTTCGTTCCGATCCGATAGAAAACATGGCCGCCAGCATGGAACATACCTTAACATTGGCCCTAGGGGAAATTCACATTTTCATCTTCTCCTCTGAAACCACTGAAGCAAATACAACCAAACTTTACAGGATTGATGTATGGAAGGTCCTTTACAAAGATTGCTCATTTCGTTCCAATCCGATAAAACACATGGCCGCCAGCGGGGAACGTAGGTTTAACATTGGACCCTATGGGAAAATTCACATTTTCTTCTTCTTCTCTGAAACCGCTGAAGCAAAGTCAACCAAACTTTACAGTAATGATGTACTAAAGATCCTTAACAAAGATTGCTCATTTCATTCCGATCCGATGAAAACATGGCCGCCAGCATGGAACATACCTTAACATTGGCCCTAGGGGAAATTCACATTTTCATCTTCTCCTCTGAAACCACTGAAGCAAATACAACCAAACTTTACAGGATTGATGTATGGAAGGTCCTTTACAAAGATTGCTCATTTCGTTCCAATCCGATAAAAAACTTGGCCAACCGCAGAACTTAGGTTTAAAATTGGACCCTATGGGAAAATTCACATTTCTTCTTCTGCTCTGAAACCCCTGAAGCAAATTCAACCAAACTTTACAGGAATGATGAACTGAAGGTCCTTAACAAAGATTGCTCATTTCGTTCTGATCCAATAAAAAACATGGCTGCCAGCACAGAACACAGTTTATTTTGGCCCTATGGGAAATTTACATACAAAACATGGCCACCATGCAGAACATCGAAAACCCTGCTTCAGCATTTTGTCAGGTGAGCGATACAGGCTCAGTGTCTGAGCCTCTAGTTTTTGTTCAGAATGCCTTAGATTTATAAAGGTTGTTTGTTTTCATAAATTCAAATCATTCTTTAGGGTCGCTGAACTTATCACTTAAATCATTCTTGTACACGTTGAACATAGAAAATTGCACTTTAGGAAAATATTTGTACACACAATATTCGATTTAAAAAATGTCCAATTTTCACCAAAAAGAAAATTTCAGAACGAATTGAAGGGGTGGTCTGACTGATTCGTAGAATCAGAGATTTTCGTATTTCACAGTTATAAACAATGTTTAAAGACCAACAGCCTATTGTTTGTGCGCATAAAGAAGCACAACGCTATTGTGAGCTATCAGGTGTATGACGTAGATCGTATTTTGGACGGGAAGCATTTTTTGTATCTTGAAGCCATTGTAAAATTTGTATTAAAAATGTAAAATTATTAATCAATTTAATGCTTAGGGTCTCAGCATCTTATCCATACAAAAATCTGTTCGAAATTTGTCATTTGTGTCAAATTTTAGGGAAAAAGAAAGATACTGTAAAATGATAAAGTTACTTGAATTTTCTCGAAAATCAGCTGTTCTATTAACGATTTTTCTAATAATTATTAAAACTTGCTTCACATAAGTTACACTTGTGTAGGTATTATGTTTTTTACGTTTATCTGTGTAAAAACTGTGTGGATGTGCAAATTATAAGTCGACTAAAAACTTCAGGGGGTTGGGTAGTATTTTCGGCACGCAACGGAAGTGATTTTTTACCGAAAATTATATATAATTTATATATAGAAATATAGATAAATATTGCCAGATGGAGATCCAAATACGGAAAAATTAATCGACACGAAAATTCTCGGACTTTTGATCATTTAAAAACAACAAAAATCTTGCCGATGAAGCAAGTTTTTCCTAAATAATCTCCTTTGAAAGTCAGCGGTCGAAGCGTCAAAATTCACAAATTTTCTGGAGTTGACAGCACAAATTTTACGGTTTTTTTTTCTTTCCTCCTTTTAGTTAAAGGTTTATAAATTGAATTTTTCAAACTTTAACTCTATTATGTCAGTTTTGATTATATCAACTAGACTGAATACGATGAGCATTAACTTCGTTTCCCCCTTTATCTCCATGATAAGCGGAAAGAGTTCAGGTTCTTTGTGAAATTTTGAGTTGAACTAACATCCGTCTAGTTTTCTCAATATTATTTATTTAAGGTGCATATGTTAAGCAAGGATTAAAACATCATTTGTTCATTATTTCCCGTTTAAATTAGTTTTTAACACGTCTTTGAAATATTGTTGTGCAAACAGATAAAATCTCATATAAAAGCGGAGATCTTATTTAGAGAATCTAAACAAGTAAAACGAAGTCAAAAAGGGGGTTGAACGCTTCCTACATCTCAAAAATTTAGTTCAGACGTAAACATAAATATTCTTAAAAAAAACTGATTAATTTTTGAAAATGAAAGATATAAAAAAAAGCATTCACTCATACTTTAACATGCACGTTATGAAAATTTATTGACAAAATAACCGCTGTTGAGTGCAACTAAATCCATGTCTGTAACCAGAATAAGGTCCGTAAAGACTTCTAACTTTCTATCTGAACATGGGAAGCCAGGTATTTGCTTAAAACAGTGTCCATTTTTTAAAAGAAAATTCTCAAATATATTAAGTGTAACAAGATAATAAAGGGACAAAGTAAAGAATATAGTGAATATGTTAAAAAGTTTATATTTCAATTTGAATTGTCGTGATTTAGCTACTGTGAGTCAGATACATCATTTTCCACAGCAATTTGTGAGGGAAAATAATACAGGAGGGGCGGAAGGACATTTGTTTAGATTACCGGGAACTTTTTTTCAGCGCGAATTCTTGATTTCCGATTATCGAGATTCTAATTTTGTCCTGTCATTATTCAGAAGTCTCGAAATTCGAAAAAAAAATTCTTGAGAATTCGGGATCTGAAATAACTAATTACCGAACTTGCTGTGAATTTATTTTCTGCATATGCGCATTTCGACAACTTATGTCTGTTCAGTGCAGATAAAATCTAAACGTTTGGAAGACCATAAACTCAAAGATGTTTAAAAACTGATAGAGAACAAATAACCAATATGATCAAAATGTAAAGCCAAAATCAGCTAAGGACAGAGCTGTGCATGAGGGAGATACTCCTTAGTTTTCGACAAAATTTACAAAAATTTAGATATTGCAAGGTTCAAAATAGAATCGGCTTTCGGGTCAGCACTTAAGTACTGACTACTGGGCTGTTGAATATCCTCGGGGACTAATAGTCCACCATCGAGGCATGGAGGCATCGACTCAGTGGTAACAAATAACTAAATACCGAACTTGCTGTGAATTTATTTTCTGCGTATGCGCATTTCGGCAACTTATGTCTCTTCAGTGCAGATAAAATCTACACGTTTGGAAGACCATAAATTCAAAGATGTTCAAAACCTGATAGAGAACAAATAACCAGTATGATCAAAATGTAAAGCCAAAATCAGTTAAGGACAGAGCTTTGCATGAGGGAGATACTCCTTAGTTTTCTACAAAATTTACAAAAATTGAGATATTACAAATGTTATTTCCGTGGAATTTCTTTTTCAAACCCCTCCTACAAAGATAAAGAAAACGGCAATGTTCAGCTGGTTCGTGGTTATCTGTATGCATATTGATAGATCTCGTGTTCTAAAACAATTGACCTAATGGTCATAATAATTTTTACTGCGAGTCTTTTTGTGTATTTATTTTTAGCTATTCACCATACACAGTAGGAGGGTTTGGATCCAAAAAAACGAGTTTAACCCCACCGCCATTGTTGCGCCTGTCCCAAGTCAGGAATATGTTGGTCATTGGCTTGTCCTTGTCTTCTTATAAAATTTTAGTTTCTTGATATTTTGGTTATTGGATGTGGTTTGTTTCCATTGATTTATTCACTGTTTTACCTTTTTTTGGACCATTTAGGGCTTGCTATATGGTGTGAGGTTCCTCACTGTGTTGAAGACTGTACGGTGACCCCTAGATGCTTGATTTAAGAAATAATTAATAGTAGCCATATATTTATATTATTTTACCACGGGCTTGTTTTTTGTTAGAAAAAAAACATATTCAAATTCATTATTCATTCATTTTTTTTCTCGCTCCCATACATTTCAAAGGGATTTCGAGATGACAGATATTTGAGATGATATGGTTTACCACTTGTGGTTGTACTAACATGTATATAAATTTCCCGTCCTACGGATACAAAGGTATCTGTGTCGGTGTGTTTTTTCCGGATCCTTTGAATTCATGCAATAATTTCTTTAATTTTGTGTAGAAATCAAGCTGCATGTCTAGCCATCTGCAATATTTACGTTTTCTGGAATATTTTGCGGGAATTCGTACTATGACGTCAAATCGATTGTTCCCAAGAAAGATCACCGAAATTCTTGCAAACAAACAAAAATAACACAGTGAATCTATTTTAACATTTTAAAAGGGTCGGTGACATATGATTTTTATTATCTTAAATGAATGCCAATACTGAAATCTTGATATGAGAGATGAATTATTGAAAAATCACCGGTAGATCTCTTTGTTGAAGAAAACAAGGTTTTTCTGTGCCAAGATATTATTTGGCGGGAACTGAAAAAATACAAGTTTTAATGAACTTATCATCATAAATATAAAAATATTAATCTAGAAACAGGTTTATCTTGTTCTCTTGTTTATCAAGTAAAAAAAATAATAAAGGTTCTAAGAGAAGCATTGCTTATTCAAAGTCTGGAAACGTATAAAAATAAATTCTAAAAATAAGGGTATTTATAGTTGCCATAGCGACAAAACGAAGTCGGTGACCCCCTATTTATTCTATCTTATTTTCTTCATCTGATCAACAATTACATTTTTTCGAAGTTTTAGACAAAAATCACAGGTAGAACTGAATGGGCTGTTTGGTCTTTAAAGCAAAATATTATACTTTTATCCACTCTCTTTTTGTGCATAGATTATTGTATTTTCATTCCTTCTTGTACAAGCTCACAGTATAAGTGGGTAACAACACTTATATTCTTCTTCTTCTTCCAAGACAGGGCATGTATTTCTCATAAAGCCAATTGTAGTTTTACATAAATTTACATTGTAGCCTATGAAGAAACTATGAATGCAAATGCTACTCTAAAGACAGAAGAAGAAGGGGAAGAGGAACCACTTTTATACCAACCTTCGACATTATCAGTACAAAAAATTGATACAGAACCTCCCATTGATTTGCAGAAACCAAGTTCTTATTGTTTTGATGATGATGAAAATTCAAGGCATTACAATCTTAACGGTCGGACCTCTGTCCCTAGTGTAAGCAATTCAAAACGAGTTAATTCGTCATTCCAAATGAAATCAGGTCAGCCGGTGATTCACGAGGAAAAAAATAGACGTAATTTCCCACAATCGAGGACTTCATTTCAACCACCAGAAGCATTGCGAACCGTCAGATCAAAACATTCGAGGCTCATGCCAGAAACTGATTTATCAATAGCTAGTGGAGATTCAATGGAGGAAACTTTAAATGTTACAAATCTACATTCACTGGAAAGTTTAACAAGCAAGCGATCATCACGTGTTTTACCGAATATGCCATCTGCTTCGCCATCGTTCAAAAACATTTCACCAAGTCGGAGGGCGTCTATCCAGAGGTGGTCTTATAGTATGAAACCCCATATTTTAATGTCAAGACGCAAATCTCTTAATTATGATTCCCAGTCAGTTTCCTCAGAAGCCGAGTACAAAAGTGATCCACATAGATCTTTACACAGAAAGCAATCTTTGTTATCAAGACACTCTTCTCATAAGTCACCAGGAAATCAAACAAGCAGAGGACGATTAAAAGGTTCCTCAAGTCACAAGATGCCATCAGATTGTTCGCTCTATCTTCCAGAGCAAGTTTCTGCAGAGCTGAAGGAACGTCTGTCACAACGTAAACAGGCTGTTAGTAGACCAGTGATGTCATCCTCACATTCATCTAAAATTATTAGTAAACATTCAGGCTCATCATCTTCAAGCTCGTCTAGAACTTTACCAAAGCAAACTTTACACGAAGAAAAACAATTTTTGTTAAAAGAACGTATACCACTAACGGTGCCACCCCCTCCCCCTCCCCCTCCCCCGCCTCCTCCTATTCTCTTACGTTCGTCCTCTCCTCGTGAACAATTAGGACTGGTTGAAATGTTGGAAAGACGTTTAGGCAAATAAATTATAAAAGATAATAAAAATAAAACTTTAAAAATAGACGTGAATATTAATTCTTACTACAGTTTATACAAAATGTGTTTGAACCAGTAGGTGCAAAATAAAACAATGAAATGGAGACTTTTCTTTATGGGAACGGCAATTCTTTTTGTTATAATTTCTTCAGCTTTTTTATACCCCGCCACACGAAGTGGCGTGGTATTATGTGATACCCTCAGTCGTGTGTCCGTCCGTCCGTCTGTCCGTCCCCCGAAGGTTTCCGACTGATAACTTGTGAACGAAATATCACAAGATCTTCAAACTTGGTATGCAAGTTGTTTACCACAAAACTCAGGTCAAGCACGATTTTGGGTTCAGAGGTCCAAGGGGTTCTGGAGTTATGCCCCTTGAAAATTTGAAATTTTGCGAATTTTAGGGTTTCCGACTGATAACTTGTGAAGGAAATAACACAAGGTCTGCAAACTTGGTATGTAACTTGTTCACTACAACACTCAGGTCAACTAGATTTTTGGTTCAGACGTCTAAGGGGTTCTGGAGTTGTGCCCCTTGAAACTTTGAAATTTTGCGAATTTTAGGGTTTCCGACTGATAACTTGTGAAAGAAATAACGCAAGGTCTTCAAACTTGGTATTTAAGGTTTTTACCACAAGACTCAGGTCAAATTCGATTTTTGGTTCAGAGGTCTAAGGGGTTCCGGAGTTATGCCACTTGAAACTTTGAAATTTTGCAAATTTTAGGGTTTCGTACTCATAAATTGTGAATGAAATAACATACTGTCTTCAAACTTGGTATGTAAATTGTTTACCACAAAACACAGGCCAAGTATAATTTTAGGTTCATTGGTACACATTGTTCTGGAGTTATGCCCCCTTTTACTTAGAAATTTTGTGAAACGTGGCGGGGTATCATGTAATCCACCATTACTATTTTTTTAATTGGAATCTTTAAATTTTTTTAGAAAAAAAGATTACTTTCCATATATCACTGCTTTATAGTTGGCTGCTCCTTTGCTATAGACATTTGATGAAAATTTTGTTAAAATAAGTTATAAAAGAAGGAAATTTTGTACATGTGCAAAAACATTTACCATGCGATATATAGTTGATGTACATCTGTCCTTGTAATATTGTCTTTGTATATTAAATATGGCAACAGATCGATCGTTCTTACTAGACACTAAAAAGAATCATCGCTCATATAAAGCATATATTGAATTCTGGATTAACTGCATTCATTTAAATGCTATTTCACTGAAAATTCCGAAATTAATTATTCTATCGTCAAACTGACGAATTAATTCTCTTTTAGTGAAACAGAATTTCAGTCTAAAATGTCCAAATGACTCAATGTTGTTGATTGAATGACTTACATATAATCTTTATAGTAAATTATTTAGCTATTGTGTTTCTATTCAAGTATTTGTTTCTTCTGCTGCTAAAAACTGTTATCCAAGAAGGCAGATATATTGATAGACCGACTGTAAAACAAGACCAAGTAGATATAGTTGTGAATGCATAATCATGCTGATATCGGATATTGTTTCTTCATACATTAGGTTTCCTTGCCATGATACAATTGCTATCCTAAACTTTGAATCAATTATGCAAGATTTAGGTCTGGATTGATTTTTTTCAGTTGTCGTTATATTATTATTGTAAATTAAATATGGCAACAGATCGACCTTTCTTATTGGACACCAAGAAAGAACCATCATCCATATAAAGTACTACGTATGGCCGCTGTAGACCATCTTTTGGAGTAAAAACTGTACCCATGTCATTACCGTTTTGACTTAACTTGAATATGGACTCTGAATCAATTCCAACAACGTAAATGTATCCTTCCTTGTCAGTTGTAATGCCGTACGGAGAACCCATGGATTCGTTTGTCAACGAAAATATAACTTTGCCGTCTAAATTTATACATGTAATCTTATTATTTTCCTGCTCTGTACATATTACTTGGTTATGACCAAACGGATGGAGGTATAATCTGCCCTTTATTTCTGGAATTGAACTGATGCAAGTTCCACGTAGGCTTAATATCTGAAGTCCTTTGTTTACACAATTAACTATCAATTTATTCGGTATGAATGTTAGACCTTCTACGTTATCTTTCATGTCAAAATGGTGGAGGACTCTCTTATTAGAAATATCTAAAATTACAACAAACCGCCGTCCCTGTGTCACTGCAACAGTCTTTTTATCAATGACAGCTATACAGTCAGGCCTGTCGCCTATGTTTATCGTTTTAGTTGTATTGTCAGACATATTGTATACCAAAATATCATCATTCAAACGATCAGACATTATCAGTGTATCGTCATCTAGTTTCTTTATTTCTATGATTTCCATCTCGTCCCAATCGAGATTTATATTCAAAGTTTCGACCGCTTTGGAATCGTTGTGATCAATCTCGATACAATCTTTATTGACTTCAGAATACTTTTCAGTTTCTTCTGAACTTTTTTTAGCAAAATCCAATAGTAATTGTTGTACTCTACTTTGTTTGGCGTCCAATTCCTCAGAGCAATAGTCCTCATTGAATAATTTAAAAGTATTTCTTTTTACCTTTAAAGTTCCAAAAGTAGGGATCATACTTTTGATAGACAAAATCTCTTTTGCCATTGTAAAATCTATTGAAACAAAATTTTCATCTGCATAAGCGCTTTGAACAAATTCATCCGCGAGAGAATATCTACTACCAATACGTCTCAACTTCACAAAAGTTCCTATATCATGTACATCTGAAGAAATGTCCCTTAATTCAATTAAACATTTTTCAGTATCATATCTTCTGTCCGCCATATCTTTTTCAAGCTGCTTAAGTTTTATACACTCATTTTCATACATGCCATTAAATGCTTCTAGAATGCTAGATTCAAGAATGTCCAGATGACTTTCAACTTGTCTGCGATAATGTGTGAGGGTATTTATGAATATTACCTTTTCTCTTTCAAGTCTTGACAAATTAGTTGAAACAGTAAGGGAGAATTTCCTACACCGATCTATACAATTCACTAAATTTTGATGAATATCTGCTGATTCGTTACAAAACTTTGCAGTTGTAACAGTATTTGTGATGTTAATTATATCCATACATTGACTATGGTCTGTATTTTTACACGCTTTACAACATGGTCTCTCATGTGAACAGCAATAATATTCTAAAGCATTGTCTGGATGACATTCACATTCATTTTCAACTGTTTCCATTGTTTTGAATTATAAGTCGAAACAATGTTTGAAGGAGTTTAGTAATAAATTTGATCTCCGTAATGACGGTTGAAATCAAGTCTTCTTGCCACATAAATGTAAAGCACAAATGTATTATACCCAGCACGAGACTAGCCTTGATGTGGACTATATCCTTGCAACATTTCTGAAATACTAGTATTCTGAAATTAAAAAGGGTATTGAACATTAAATGCAAAGCAAAAGTAATACGAAACTTTCGTTATAAATTCATACTGTTTTTGGTTCTTTGATGTCAGTTATACAATCATCAGTTTGTGACATAGAACTTTATGTAAACTGTAAAAAACAATAAAGGGATATGGAGTAAATGCACATGAGACAAAGTCTCTACAAAATTCCTGGTAACACAAAGCAATGGAACAATGTTTTTATTGTTGTTCTTCATCAGAAGTTTGTGAACAGATTATATTCTACCTTTAATAGTAATCGTTTCCGTCTGCCGTGGTTAATCAAACCAGTACCCTTCCGACCACCGATTTTTTTTTTATGCAGGTGTCACTATTCAAGAGTCACTTCAGTCAGAAACATTTACACTGTCGTGTACCCGATACGGAATGGTCACTCTAAGATGGCGGATGTAAACACTACGAAAATATAGGTGTATGCTATTTGGTCAATATTGTCATTATATAATGCTTAACAGTGAAATATATAACACCAGTAGACAGAGATCTCTTGTCGCTACTTTAAAATAACTGCTGTTGATCACGATCTTCTTTCTATTTTGTTCAACAACCTTTGAAAGTTTGCGTACTCATCGAAAATTTCATCCAAGCGGGGATCAAGATATAATTCGATTCAATTCTGGTGTTTTGTGGCCTTCTGTACTCAAATATTGATTGCTACCTATTGCTTACTTTGATATTGTCCTGTATGTAAACTTTCAGCGCTCTGTATAATCCGAAACCTTAATAAAATCGTTTGCGAAACTTTTTTTATGTCACGGAATGGTCACTACCCATATCTTTTAAAAGGGCAAAAATATGTTCAGGAATGGTCTCGATATTATTGTTTACGAATGTTTTTTTGTCCAGGAATGGTCTTTCTCGATACGGAACGGTCCTCTTCATTTGAAATATCTGCATTTACACTGTATTGCAATTAAATGGAAATATATGTAAATTTCGGATTGCTGAATGAGTTCTTTGCATGTAATGGACGTATAGTGGTTCACTGGACCAATTATAGATCAATATTTTACGCTGAAATATTTTACGAAAGGATATGGAGTAAATGAACATGAGTACATTTACGTATTTGAACTCTTCAAAATGTACTTTTCATCCAGTAATGATTAAGATAGAGGGAAGTTCTTTGAAACATCTGGTCAATATTATTATATTTTAACGTTTGACAATCATGAGTTTCAAGGAATTCAGGTAATTGCAATCATCTGATCAGATGATCAGAAGGACTGTTTTTGTAGAGCAAGAAATAAATGCTATCGAAAATTTCAAATTGTGTCTTCTAGTTTGAAGGTATAAAATTCTTTTTCCAGTAAAATCGAAAGAAAATGCAACAAATATAACGGAACCCAAATTAAATTTATTCTTATTGTATATTAAACCATTGTGTTATATAATTGATACAGACACCTGCTTTGCCGAGTGGTTAAAGTATGGTAGTTGACCTATACAGTCACTTTAGCCTATCGCCTAGCACCTGGCTTTGTAAACGACAAAAATCCATTCGACTTGCAAACGTACATGGCAAGGGATATATCAGTTACCTGCTTACAGTCGGAGATTCTGTCCGAGTAATTAGCTTCCTCTATAACTTCAACTGATCTCTATGATAAAGCTGAAACATTGCTCAAAGTGGCGTTAAACCTTAAAATTTATTATATAAATTGTAATTATAGAACCTTTAAATGCATGAAGAACATACAAAAAAAAAGCAAATTAAGTGATGAAAACCATTTCATTTCGAGAGAGACCATTTTTAAACAAAAAGTCCATTCCAGAAGAATAATACTGAGACCACTCCTGAACATATTTTTGTTTTTTTTTTAAAATATGGGTAGTGACCATTCCGTGACATAAACAAAGTTTCGCTAGCGATTTTATTAAGGTTTCAAAACACGCAGAACGCTGAAAGTTTACATACCGGACAATATCAAAGTAAGCAATAGGTAGCAATCAATATTTAGAACAAAAAGACACAGAACACCAGAATAAAATCGAATTATAATCGTGATCCCCGCTTGGGTAAAATTTTCGCTGAATGAGTCAACTTTCAAAGGTTATTGAACGAAATAGAAAGAAGCAGATAGTTTACAGTAGCGACAAGAGATCTCTGTCTGCTGGTATTATGTATTTCACTGTTAAGCATTATATAATGGTAATATTGACCAAATAACATACACCTATCTTTTCGTAGTGGTTACATCCGCCATCTTAGAGTGACCATTCCGTATCGGGTACACGACAGTGATTTAAGCACAATGTAATTCAATGTCTCTGCTTCAGTCTAAATGCTGGTTGTACCATAAGCAAACATTTGATGTAGGTGTTTACGTCTTCAATAATATCATTGATAAAACCAAATGACGAAAAATTAAAAATTATTTTAAACCCATCAACACCCGCTGATATGAAGGCAGACGTGTCTTTTGTAAAACAGTCATTAGAACTGAGGAAGGGAGACCAATGATGTCTTTATGTCTTTATTTCATGTTTAATTTGTTTGTTTTAATTTGTATTGTATTGCTACAACCCTAATGGGTTTATGTTTGCAATTTAAATAAATATTGATAAAAAGAGTAAACCAGAGTTTCCCAGGAGCCTGTATCGCTCACCTGGTTTTCATTTGCCACAATCAAGCTAACATTGTAAGTCATACAGTTGAACTTCAGTCTCTCCAACTTTGGTAGCTCAAACACAACCAATATCTTGGACTGTATTGTCTGATCATGTTTTACTATATGTCTTTGTTGGGCTTTTTTGACAAAAAAACACTTTTGAAGTCGAGACATTATTTTGTAAATGGTGGTCAACGACAATTTTTAACACCATAAAAGTCGCAACATCAATATCTATTTGGAAACCAAATTTTATTGAAGTCTGACAATGTTGAATTTTCCCGCCTTTTTGGTGGCCATTTTGAAAATGGCAGTCAACGAACAATTTTTAACATCAGTTTTGAAATTGCCTTAACAATACCTATTTGGAAACCAAATTTTATTGAAATCGGATAATGTTGAATTTTCCCGCCTTTTTTGGCGGCCATTTTGAAAATGGCGGTCAACGAACAATTTTCAGTCCTGTTTGAAGTCGCAACATCAATATCTATTTGGAAACCAAATTTCATTGAAATCAGACAATGTTGAATTTTCCCGCCCTTTTTTGGCAACCATTTTGAAAATGGAGGTCAACAAACTATTGTCAACACCAGTTTTGAATTCGCCACAGCATGGTAAACATTTCAGCATTTTTCACTTACCTTCATCTTCTATAGTTTTGGAAATAAAAGACAAAAAATACAAAAATAAAAATTCGGTGAAAAAAGGGCAATAACTCCTACAAGGAGTTTTGGAATTTCTTCAAAATTTCAGGGTGGGTAGATCTTGATATGCTGAACATTCAGTTTGCAATTTAAAGTTGACCTGTATCTGTTATAGTTTTCAAATAAAAAATAAAATGAATTAAAATTTTAAATTTTACGAAAAAGGGAAATAACTTCAAGACAGGTTTTCAGATTTTCTTCAAAATCGCAGGGCGGGTAGATCTTGCCATGCTGATCATCTTTACCCCTTGTCAGATTTTTGATATCTGTAACGGTTTTCGAGTTATTTGCAAAATATAGCAATTTACCCCTATGTTCTATTTTTAGTAACAGCAGCCATGTTGTTTGATCCTCGGACTAATCGAACACAATTTTGAAACTGCATACCCTAGTGACGATTCAGGCTAAGTTTGGTTACAATTTGCCCAGCAGTTTTAGAGGAGAAGATTTTTGAAAATTTTGACGGACGACGGACGCAAAGTGATTGCAAAAGCTCACTTGGCCTTTTAGGCCAGGTGAGCTAAAAACAATGGACCACCCATGAATTTTTTGTGACATTGTATTTCAAATGATTTTGAGCCAATAATACATGAAATATCCTCAATATCCCTGAAATATACAAATCTATTTTAGCTACTTCAAAAATATTGTTATGAGTATTTAATGAATAAATCATGACCTTAAATAACAAAATTATCAAACAAAATTGTCAGTAGCCGAAATTCAAAGGGCAAAACGACAAAGAACAATGATAAGTGAGACATATATAAATGTAGTCTCTACAAATACATGGTGAAAAGCAAGCATTGGAACAACGCTTTATTGTTGTTCTTCATCTTGAAGTCACAATAAGGTGTATACAGATGAACTAAAGAAATCCATTTGACTTCTGAAATGTACCAGGAAAGAACTATGAAAAAAATCAAAAACGTAGAACCACCAACAACAAAACCGCCATACAAACTATCAGCGATTACCCCTGTTCAATTACTTCTTAGTCGTGTAAATCTTATTTCCATGATTTATAGTTTTACAGACTATGTTTGCAAATATTAATGATATATACAATACTGTATGGGGTATATGCAAAATGCATCTAGGAATAGGAAGTTTGCAATTTTTTTACATGAAATTCGAGTGAATTTGGAACTTTTTTAAAGACTCGTGTTGGTAGACTACAATTCAAAGGCTGAAGGAAAGTGTTGGTTATAAAAAGGCACCTATAGACAAATATAAAACAGTTTCTGGAGGGAAAAACAGGTGTTTGATAGTGGGGTTTACTTCAGTGGTGGCCACTTTCAGTATCACGGCACCATTCCGTTTTATTGTCACAGGACTATAGAGTATACCAAAGGAAATTTCCTGTCATGGACAGTATGTTTAAACTTATGGGACAACCACACTACATTATAAAACACCTCATGGATTTTTTATTTTATACACGGGCGTTGTCCGAGTAAAACTGTTACTTAATATTGAGTTGAGGTGATTTATGGTGTAGTTAATAGCGTTTTTCCATCTTTGCTTAATCTTACCAAACAGGGATTTTGTCCCATTTACAATGATTGAGAAGGCTGTAGAATCGCCCCCCCCCCCCCNGGGATTTTGTCCCATGTACATTTACAATGATTACGAAGGCTGTAGAACCCCCCCCCTGGTTTCAGATGGATCAGACTATTAAGCAAATTCGTTCTTAATACTATTGTCATCAAATAGAATTCGAAGTTTTTTGTGATTTGTCAATCTATTTATTGGGCCTGTAATGAATGTCAATGGCTTCAAAAGTTACAAAGAGTGTATAACAGAACAAGAGTTTGATACAGAGTGGTTGATTTGACAACAGAGGTACATTACAAACTAGGTTGTATGACAATTTTAAACGAGTTAACTTCACTTTTCCAATAGTCAACTTCCCTTTTCTTTGAGGCAACATTCCAAAAGCACCAGCATATGGAGTTTACACCTCACAACTCATTCGCTACTCAATGGCTTGTGGTCGTTACAATGACTTCTTGATATAGCACAGTTGCTTACAAATAGACTACTTAAGCAAGGGTATGTTACCAAAAACTTGAAGTCATCACTACAGAAGTTTTACGGCCGACATCACGATTTTGTGGATCGTTACCGGATATCCGTTTCCAAGATGACAACAGATCTTTCCCTCTACAACTTAAGTTTGTTTTTCCTCTATCGAATTTGACTTTACTATCCGTGTAGACATGTTCAACACGGCGGGTCTCTTACAAGAAGCAGGAGATGCTTACTCTACCGGTACACCTGATCTCACCCTTGGTTTTTATTGGGTCCGTGTTGTTCATCTGTACGTGCGTCTTCATTTTTCTTTTTTTGTCCCATACTCAAATGGTGTCTTCGTTTCTTAGTGTTTCCGATGTTGCCTTTGTCTATGGATTGTTCGTTCTTTTGACTGACAGTTCCGATTCTCACTTACTAAATACTTTACATTTGTCTGCAATTTGTGTCCATAAACTCAGGGTTCTATTGATTGGCTGTCTTACTCTTTATGGTAGTAAAACAGCGTTATCAGACCTCTGGTGTTTCAAAATTGACATGTATTAATTTCAAAATATAGGGGATAGTTATTCTTTCCACAAATGTCAGTGTCAGTGTCTAATTTTTAAATTCAATACTGAATTCAAACACGAACTTTTAGGAGAATGCAAAATATACAGACTGAAACAGTGGCCTTAACCAGTGATCCCAAAATAGACCTTGAGCAATTTTATAAAACATCCTACGACAAATATTAGTCGTATATGTCTATGTGAATCATTAAAGGGAACGAATATCGAAAAGAAGATCGGGGGATTCTTAATAAAACAAATCGGAAAACATGGAAATCCAGATGCAACACAAATGTGAGACAACATGTCAAAGAAAAAACAAAATAAACAAAAACGACGAACGGGAACGCGCCACAAAACAGTATAAACCCCATAAAAACTGAAGGTATCACCAGTTACTGAAAAGGATATACCATGATCTGATCCACGCATTACATCCGTCACTTAGCCAGCTAGAATACGGCGTTGTAAGACTTATTTTCATCTTAATGGCTGCTCTGTCCTTCAGTACTGTCAGTACTTTGATTTGTTATATACAGTAATGAATGAATTAACGCCTTTCAACTTGTTGATACTTAAAAATTGTACTCAAGTACGCATTTTTTGTATACCAAATTTCTATATGGTATAGAACACTAACACCTACACCTTCATCCAAAATATAAGTCATATCCGATATATTAAATATATAGTCTTACCTTTACGAAATCTTCCCATTTGGCGGCGTGTTCAAACGAGAAAATACTTAAAGTAAAGGTGTAAACATTTAAATATATTTTTAACCATTGTACTTGAAATTTAAAGATTTTCAAAGTTATAGTAAATGAATTGTATTCTACATTCAACACGGATCATGGACATAGTGTGAATAGCATTTTCTATTGCTCATTTTTTCAACAATAGACCGATGATTATTGAAGCTATACTGATGAAGATTATTTAAAGTATTTTGAATTTCATTCGCTTATTAATTTGTAGCACAATAAAGTAAACATATTATTCAGTTAAGTAATGTTTTCTAAGTATTTTTTTATAGAAATTTCAAATGAAGAATGACGAGCCTCTGTAAATTTGAAAATGAATAAAAGAATAGTTCCAACATTTGATTTATTTACAGTGACTTTGTGTATTATCATTTATTACCACTGGGTCGATGCCTATAACCGGGTGTAGTGTATTTCACTGAATGTATTTACAAACTCAGGAAACGGTTAAGAACTTCTGTGCTGGTCCGAAAACAGATTTTATTTGGAAACTTTCGGAAAATTTTGCTGAAACCTTTAAGGGGTTTCACCCTCGTGCATGACTCTGTCCTCAGCTGATTTATTCTTTTCGTCTATATTCAATTGATTATTTGTTCCCTTTCAGATTTTTTACAAATTCCGGTTGTATTTCGTCTTCCAAATGTTATGATTTGATCTACACTGAAGACGCATACACGTTGTTCCTTTGCTTGTTTTTTGACCATGTATTTGTAGAGACTTTGTCTCATGTGCATTTACTCCATATCCTTTTATTCACCATATAAGTTGCTGAAATGCATCTTCAGAAATTAATTTGCAGTAACTTCAGTATTTTATTTTTTTACGCGTACACACCATAAACATAATAAAGAATTTTTAAAATAAAAAAAATCAATCATTATTAGCTTTCCAATATTTTTGTGTTTGTTTGTTTTGTTTTTATGCTGCTAGTATTCTTTAATAAATTCAAATAACATTTATTTTTAATTCGAATTACATAAACATGCATAGTGTATTCAAATTGGGGTGATAAATACAGCTTGTTACAAACAAACTCTTATTGATACCTTTACGTAAAAACTTATCTATAATTTTTCCATAATTAAAGTGATAAATAAATGATAGATAAATTACCATGTTACGAGATAGCGCAAGGATCTGCCTTCATTAAAGCATTGATACAAACATCTTATACAAAGGGGTGTTCAATTTCACCGTCATGAACTAAAGCCTCGGACTGTTGTGTTTCAAACTGAAAAGTCATGGCCCGTTGTGTAACACACCCCTTATTTTGGGGAATTATTCTTTTGTTGCTGAGCCTTACAGAACAAAATACAAGACACAAAAGGAATATTTCACCTGAACTGTAAGTATTCATCTGTTTAATTTTTAGTATTTTAGACCAAAAAATAATAAAACACTTCAAAAATAATTTGAATTAACAAACTGATATGAATTTCGACAACTTTTGTATCTTGAATTGGAGCTAGAGTATGTAACTTATAAAAAATCTTAATTGCTTTCATAAATTTGTTAATAGGGATATCGATAAACATACAAATAAATATACGACATTTTGTGACTTGAACTTTTTGGTTGTTTAAAAATGCATGTTTTTTTATGTGGAATTAGGTTATGGTGCCAAATAAGTTAAATATTGATATTAATTAATTCTATTTTACTCCTGCATGCGCTGCAGGTCTTGTGGTCTTAAAATTTTCGGGACTGAATCTTATTGTAACTTCTCGACATTTTATTATTATTTGATGAGGAGGGTTTAGTCTAAATGTCTATTGAACTGAAGGCACAACAAAAAGGTATCGACAAAATCAGTATATGTTTGGCCAATGTTTCCATATTTTTTTACCGTTGCATATATTTGCTAAACCTGACGAATAAAGCCAAGAAATGTTTTACCATTTGACAAATTGAAAATCTTTTGATTATAAAATACGCAGAATCAACAATTTGGTATATCTACTATTAGAATCTGTTGAATATTTAAATATTGATCAGAAATAAGACATTATAATTTAAACCTCCGTAAAATATGGTAAAAATAAGGAGGTCCACACAGAAAACCTTTGTGAGTTGGAACATATACAGTCAATAAAATTGAAATATCATGGTCCACCGGGAACAAAAATCGAGACATAAGTGTCAAATATTAGTCATTTGTTTTTGCCTTTCAGTCCAAGAATCATGACTCAAGATGGGCACCTTGTATTCAAATCAGGAGTCAACCACAATATTTCATTTCAAGCAGTATCTGGTGGATTTATCAATGTTGGAAATGAAGATCTCAGTGTTATAGTACAAACAGTAAGTAAAGTGAACTGTCAGCGTGAGTTTGTTATGACAGGAACTCCTGAAGAACTATTCTCAGTTTTTATTTTGCATGAACATCCACTTTTAATGTTATATTCCAAAAGCATCTTAAGGAATTTCGGACAAAATTTCAAGAAACTGACATTACTCTTTTGTTTGATTTTGAAATCTTACAAAAAAAAATTTCAATGCAAAGCCTATGAAAAACCCAGAAAATGGAAACTTTCAAATTTGTTTTGCTCATTGTCAACCTTTCATTAAGTCCTACTAATTTAGAACACTTTTATGAAATTCTCAATTACTTTGATTCAAAGGTGACAACTAAAACTTAATATGTCTTCTTTTAAAAGTTATCTTTTGGAGAGACTTTTATTCTGTGACAGATTACATCCATATCCATATCACTCGTAAATGGGAGTGATACTGAAATCAGATTTTTCCTTTTGGGGTGCATTATACTATCATTCCGTTAAACTTGAAACGGGCAACATTATGATGTTTCAGAGTTCCGAGCGGTGAACAAAATAAGTTTCTTAAAATAAACAGAGAAAAACTTATGAGTAACCTCTCCCCATTTCGAGGGATGAATCAACCGGTGCATTAAGCAAAATGAAATGAAAAATAGTAAAGGAAAGTCTACACTAAACGAGCAGGAAAAGAAAACCCAGGAAAGCGAAAAATTCCGTTTCATATTTTAACATGAGTCTCTGAGTTATACAAGTAAAAGAATCCAAAAACATAAGTGTAATCGTAAGGGTTAAACCTTATAAGACTAATGTCCTTGTAATTCATGATAGTACATTCAATAGCTTACATAAAAAAATCAAAAAAATATTCATACTCACGTGTTTACTCCCGTACATCACGGTAGCAAGTACGCGGGTATATAATTTATTCGGAAACATGCCGTAAAACCAGGGACTATATATAGTCCCTGGTAAAACTTATAGGTGAAAATTAACAATTCAAATTTAGTATAAAAAAAACATTGGACGTCTAGCATTCTTAAGATTTTCTTTTGCTGCAAAGTGGCAGAAACTAAAAGAAACTAAAACCAAAAGACTTCTGGCTACATGCAGCTGGGTTCATTAACAGTTTCACCAATGCCATGCTCAAACCTCGACGACAACATCAGCAGCCAGTCAGTGTAAAAGAAAGAACCAGGGAATATATATAGCTGTATTGGTCCGTTTCTTATTTGGGACGATTAAAAGAAAGCTGTGTAATCCTGTTTTCTGGTTCCGTAAGATTTCCGTAAACTAGCGTAGTTGATTCCCGCCAAAAATCCAGGAAATTCAGCAGCTTCCAGCCGGACGGCAAAGTAATTACAAGTAATCCTTGCAACACGACACGTTGATTATGTGCTGCAGATTGCCTTTAAACATCTTCGGACCTCTAAGTCTCAAGAACCATTAATTTAGTGTCTGTGCACTGAGAGGTCGATGCCGATGGCAGTACAAACTACAAGCAAGGGCTAAGCCTGGTTTCCCCAAATTGGCCCAAAAGAATGCTTTACAGTCCAATCACAGTGGTGGGGTCACTTCAGATAGAATAAGGTAAAGGATTGCCACTGGCAATTTAAAAAAAAACCCATGACCCCCTTTCATATACCCCCCCCAAACCATGTTCCAATTTAAAATCTATACCAATTTAAAATCTATAAATTTGGAATGTTTACAGAGATCAAATTCTCAAATCTGAAAAAGGAAAATTATTTTCCTATTTTTCCTTTTAAAACTACTTTTAGTTTTGAAAAATATTTGAATATAAAAGAATTCAGACACCGACAATCAATTTGTAAAATTATAATTGGCTCTCATCCTTTAAGGATTGAGACTGACAGATATTCAAAAAAATATATTGATAAGACATAGAGAAAATGTCAGTATTGTACGTTAGACAAAATAGAGGATGAGCAACATTTTACAATGGAATGCTCTCTCTATAATGAGATAAGAGATAAGTTCTTTGAAACCATTATTTCAAAATTTCACAACTTTGGACATCTTAGATAACTCCCTTTAAATTAATTGGCTTTTTATAAATGAAGATTTGGATTTACTTAAACTTTTGGGACAATTTATTATACTGGATTTGAAAAACGAAGAAACTCTAATATAAAACATTGATCATCTCCTAAATGCTTTACACCATAACTAAATTTAAACAATTTTTCATATTGGCAATATTTTGCATTGCACAATATCATGTTCTTCTTTCATAATTGATGATGTTGTTATACCAAATCTATTTAGAAGTATTTCAATTGAAGTTTCATATGTGAGAAGGCGTGATATCTGAGTCAAAGGAAATTATGTCCTTAGCTAGCCGTCAGTAACTGCGAGCATTTGTCCGGACAGTACCTGTGTGTATTGTCTTCACGTTTTATGTACTTCGGACTTTTTTCTAGTTTGATTTTTACTGAGTCTTTTTGTGTATTTAATTTTTTAGCCATTCACCACACATAGGGGGGAGGGTTTGGATCCAAGAAAACGAGTTTAACCCCACCGCAATTTTTGCGCCTGTCCCAAGTCAGGAATATGTTGGT
>MJUU01005119.1:357-16291 GCA_002080025.1 Modiolus philippinarum
ACTTCTTACTTCCAAGTTGCAACCTGGACAGGCAAAGGACATTCAACCCGGTATTTAATAATATCAATACTTTGATTATAAGTAAGACTCTTCATTATATTGATCCTAGCATAATAGACATGTTACAAAAGGTATTATGTTTACGAGTATGTCCACATTTATGTCTAGAACGACCGATTTAAAGAGGGGTAATCTCAAAACATCTATTGTACATCATATTATTCCTTTTTTTTAATGTGCAGCTAACAAATGTGTTGCACTTTCAGAATGCAATAAATTGTGTTAGAAGCACTTTACCCATGCAGATTTCACATTTTTCTTTCTTTAGTTAGACTAGATCAATACTTAACAGCGGGTATTTAAACTATTTTAACATAGACTCATGGTAATGTTTTTCACAAGTTTTTTTCGCATTTTAAAGTCCTTCAGATTAGGTAGAAAATAAATGTATTTTAATGACATGTAATTTGCTGCCCATATATGCCACTACCCTTAACGAGAATCACATACTGAAGAATGAAACAGTTGTCTGATGTACGGTCGGTTCGAATAGTTAGTATGTCTGGTGATCCGTTAATCTTTTTATTTTAATTTTCACCTGTTACCAAATAAATTGTGTTATTGTGATAGTTTTAAATGGTATTTCTTGTTTGAAAGCTTGCTGCGACTCCGTCTTTTGTCAATCATTAACTTCTTGTAACTTAAGCATACTTTCAATCAATTATATTGACCGGACACGACCATGAGCCAATTAATAATGAAAATGAATGTATAGTCCATGCAACATACGGAAAACGACAATAAAAGAGTTGTTCAATTGCTTGGTTTAATCATGTACTAGTATTTGTAGAGATTATGTCTCATGTGCATTTACTCAATATCCTTTTATAGTTAATATCTTTTTGAAAACTTTCTTAATTACATGTAATTTATATAATTCAATGAAAAATTTACTTGGTTGTAAATAAATATCCAAAAATTTAAAATAAAAATATATCAAGATATACTTTAAACGGATCCGAATTACACATGCACGAGAGCACTTGGTCAAATTGTAAATCTTCGACAGATCAATTAAGAAAAAAAATATTATTTGGTTAGTTTTAAAGGCAGGAGTGAAATATACGTCTTTTGGTAATTGTTTCTTAACCTTTTTCTGAATGAGGAAACACACAAGACATGAAATCATAAGAATTATAGGTAGTCGACTTCACAATGGAAATTAATGTGTCTTATACAAATTAATCGCCTTATGCCTATATGTTATGGTTTTGCAGCTATATTTTTTTAATCACATGTGCTTCGGGTTATTGACTGCCCCTAAACATGAATGAAATGCACAAATTATTCTATATATTGTAGTCGCATACACAATGGCTTCATACTAATTTTTTTGGATAAAAAAGATAGTTACCAAACATGGTCCAGCAATATTAGTAAGTCTTTTTTATTACGAGTCCCGGACAAAGGTTTGACTTTGGAAGAGACTGTGTAATACTGAAGAAAAAAAATCAAAATCTATTCAATTAGGTCAACAATTCTAAATAAAAAAGACACCAAGTACGTCAATATCCCCGCAGCGAAAAAGGAAAGTACAAATAACTGACATAAAGGAATGTCAAGAGTGTCGTCTTGTTTCGTTCTAGTGTGTAATTCGAAAATTCGAAAATTAAAATGCTGTTTAAACAGGGAAATGTATTAAGTAATGAGAGCGTGTGAAAATTGAAGATAAAATCTTTTTCAAATAGTTGAACTTGGTTGACGGACATTTCGAACTGACTTGAGAATTTAAATTTCCTGAAACGCATGAATTCTGCTTTTTATTTACTGAATTGATTATTTTGAGACTATCCCACACTGTTTATTACACTTCAACATATTCATCGGCATAAGCTTATTCATATACATATTTCGTAACATGTCTAATAGGACTTTGAGAAAGCAAGAAAAATTGCCCAACCGATAAAACGGTGTCTAACGTCCATCTAGCGAAATATTTCAACTTTAATTCAAGACGAGAACAGATTATTGAATGCAAAATCAATCTGGTGAAATGGAAAACGCTGGGGGGAGGGGGGATAATTGTACAGAAAATTTATGTTTCCATGGCAACGTTCTGTCTTAATCGTGGCAATTAGAGGGGGGCTTTTGATGAATATGTTCCACACAGGCGGACATCTTTTTTGTCAGATCGGAACAAAATATGCAATCCTTGTGCAAGCCTTGTACATTTGTAAAGGAACTTCCATAAGTAGTAGACAAACTACCGTTTCTGGCGCAACCCCCAGTAATGTTAACCCTATGGAAGAAGATACCTATGAGGATACCTTTTGAGGATACCCTATGACGTCATCTAGTAATTAATTTAGGTCTTATTGATTAACTGGTGTTGATTAGTTTTTAATTAATAATAAATATCATTGTTTTTTTAATTGTGTTTTCGTATGTAAACAAATCGTTTGGTATCCCCCTATTTACGTACGTTTTATGTCTAACATTTATTAGACATTTTACTGTCTACAGTAATTTAATTTACCTGTAAGGTAAAATAACTTATATTCATTCATGTTTATAATCGTTCAATCACTGAGGCACGAAGTGTATATTTTTCTTATCGTGTCGAAACATGTTTATATAATCCAGTTTGAACACCGTTTTGAAAAAAAAGAAAAAAAACTTTATGAACGAGTCCCTTATATTTTTCATGACAAACTGTTATTTTACTAAATTAATTTTTGCTAAATTCACAACCACGTAAACATCAAATACAGCATATATTTATAGTTTGTTGACATTTTGAACAAGGTGGAGTGGGGACATACAGTACAATACAGAAAGTTTACATTCTTTTGTGCATACTGCAATTCATATCATGAGTCAGAAACTGATAAACTTAACTAATAATAAATTGTATTGAAAGTACAGTATTAAATCTTTAAGATTTATATTAATGCAACGTATCAATCCCCCTTTTTCTTACCGTTTGTTAATATGGTATTTAGACACATTGCTCGACTTTATAAAATAATCCGAACAATATTGAACCCGAAGTAGATATGAAGTTTCAAATCGATTTAATAATCCGAATAAAATTGAACCCGAAGTGAATATTAAACAGTTCTTCACAATTAAAGATAAATATCCGACTTTATTACAACCACATTTTGTCGACATCATAATATCATATATATGCTCAATATGACGACTAAAGCAATTGAAGAGGCCCACACGAAAGGGTCGCAGGTATTTTTGAAATACAAAAATTACCAACGTTCCGGGCCAACGTTGCACTGTAAATTTTTCTATGCTGAACACACTTTTCGAAGAGTAACCGCTATTCAGCAGCATTAGAATCAAATTAAAGTGAAATTAGGAAGGAATGACAAGGGATACGTCAAAACAATTACATATATAATAGTCATAACTCGAACGAGTTTCATTTTCCGTTCGTTTGTCGAACAAATCAGATGGATGATAAAGATTGTCCAGTGTGCAAAATACGATTTTCTAGAAAGGATGTGATGAAGCGGCATCTTAAGAACAAACACGAAACCAACTCACCATATCCACAAAGTGCGTTTTCACCTCACGAGTCATATGAGGACTTACCACCGCCGCCGCCGCCGCCGCCGCCGCCGCCATTTGAAGAAATGTTAATAGAGACCAATGAAGGAACGCAGTATCGACCAAAACGACAGAAAAATGAACAGTTTTTTTGGTGCATCCTTTCACCGCAATTTTTAGTGGTCCGACGTCTTGTGGAAAAACGTTTCTAGTGAAAAGAATACTAGAAGAGCATATGATAAAACTATGGCCACAAAAAATGGTATGGATATACAGACGATGGCAGCCGTTGTATGACGAAATAAAGCGAACTACAAGACCGCCGGTTGAATTCATACAAGGGATCCCTATTGACATTGGCAGGACAGCTATTTAAATCCATCCACTAGAAATCTCATCATTCTTGATGATGTAATGGCTTCTTCGTCTAAAGATAGTAAAATAACAGAGCTGTTTACGGAAGGTAGTCATCACAGGAACCTCTCAGTAATTGCGATAAACCAAAATCTGTTCCTCAGTAAAGACCCAACACAGAGACGGAATTGTCAGTATATGATTTTATTTAACAACCCGATTGATCAACAACAGATCATGACATTAGCTAGACAAGTGTATCCGGGGAAAACGACTTATTTCATGGAAAAATTCAACGAAGCCGTTAGTAGGCCATATGGATACTTACTTATAAATTTGAAACCGACAACACCAGAAAACAAGAGACTTTTATCGAATGCGATTGGTATTGGAAAGAAATGTGAGGTCACACCTGAAGACAATACTATAAATTCAGAGGAAAAGAGATATTTCTTTCATAAAGACACAGACGATTCGAGCGATCAGACATATATTAATATGCCTTCCTGTGACGATTGCGGTGTTGTGCTGGACAATATATATGATTTACAGAAACACGTGAAAAGCTGGTGTCCCGAAAATGACACATTGAAACGGAAGCGACATGACGTGAAGGATGAAGAGATTGATGAGAAAAAACTTAAATGGATAGAATACGACGATGACAGTGAACACAGCGACGATGATTATGAAGACAGTGTAGATGATAATAAAGGTTATCAAAAGCTATTAGCCGATTCTGTCGACACAGTAAAAACAGCATTTGACGAAAAGTTATCTCAACTTATACAAGAAGGAATGAACAAAAAAGAGGCTTGTCGACAAAGTAATGAAGAAATAACGCATACTGTTAAAAGAGAGTTTTACAAACGTTACACGACATATCTAAAGCTAGCAATATACCTTGACGATAGTGAAGTACATGAAAAGATAGTCCATAAAATTCAGTCATTAGTAAACGATGATGATGTCAAAGAAGACAAAGCTATAAAACGAGTATTGCAAAAAAGTCGTACCCATCTTGGAGACTTGTTCGACGATGATTACTTTGAAATCTTGGATGAAAACACATATGAAGATGAATCAGATAATGATGAATAAAGATTCATAAACATTAAGTTGAGAAAATTTTAAAAACAAGAAGCAAGGAACCTGACAAACATTTTGTAAAATGGTTACATTGGCCAAAGAAATTCAACAAAGAAACTCAGCTCGCGAAGTAAATAGGCTTTGATTTGTTTTATTTTTTAAGAGAGAGTGAACTATCCTGGAAAGGCTTACTTCAGGTCTCGGCAGTTTACGCCCCTGCACGAAAGATAGCATACTGTTGGCCCTTTCGTGAGGATGAAGATACTGTCGGGTGGTAGATGACTCTCTTTTTTCTCTTAATATCTAGATGTATAATTGGTTAAGGATGATTTTAAGTCAATTGTAAAGACAGTGTAGGGTGGTTCCCGACGTATGCATGTCTAATTTTACGGGGATAATAAATTTTGTAAATAATAAAAATTCTTGTTATCTATGATTTTACACAAAGAAGATTATTTATAAACTGAACAATAATACACAAAATATCCAATTCAACAATAAAATATTAGACGGCATAGATTGGGGGGGGGTCTGACAAACGACAGAAAAGAAAACAAAATTAGATACACACCACTTAAAATACAATGATACACTGAGCAATATTACACAGAATACATACCCAATTCATCAATCCTAATAAATTTTAGAAGAAGATAAACATTAAAGTTGAGACATAAATTGGGGGGGGGGGTCTGACAAACCATGGATGAAAACACGTGACAGTACACTTAATTAAAACACACATATGATCAAAAACTAATCAACATATTACAAATAAATTAATTAGACCGGACTTCATTACACAACGATGACGTCATAGGGTATCCTCAAAAGGTATCCTCATAGGTATCTTCTTCCAAAGGGATAACATTACTGGGGGTTGCGCCAGAAACGGTAGTTTGTCTACTACTTCCATATATCCATACGACATCATTCCAGTACAGTTTGGTTGTTTTGCTTCCATAAGTTCTGAGCAGATGACGAAAATGATGTTTTTCCAATAGGGTCCAATGTTAAACTATGTTCCTCGCTGGCAGGTATGTTTTGTGTTGGATCAGAACGGAATGAGCAGTTTTTGTTAATCGCCTTCAATACCGATTTTTCCTGTAAAGTTTGCTTGAATTGTTTAATTGGTTTCAGAGGAGATGATCAAAATGTGAACAATTAACGGACGGACGGGTCAGGTGAGCTAAAAAAAAAGATTAATTAAAACTCTTTTTCGGGATTATAGAGTTGGCGCCAATGCAAGCTGAACACGATTTTCTGTATCTACAATTTGTTATTGAAAATTGAATAAGTTTATATTTCTAAATGCAAACCTTTACCCACTGTTTTTATGAGACATAATGCAAATAAAACACATCGCTTATTACAGACAAAAATACAAGACCGTTCACGTTAAAGAATCCTTGCAACATACCCGTAGTATGTAGGTTAACGGGTTGCGTTCACCCTAATGTCTTGATCTTGGATTTTGGCTGAAATGTTGAAATTAGGACGTTAAACGCCATTCGATCCATCAATTAATTTTTATTGCTTTTGCAATTACTAATAAACTAGAGGAATAATATAATGAAACCTCAGTCCGAACATTGACAATATTAATATCGAAGTCAGTGTTGCAATCCGGAGAGGCTACCTTTCCGGATTGCAACATCGAAGTAAGAAGTAAGAAGTAAGAAGATAGAAGTTAGAAGTAAGAAGTAAGAAGTTAGAAGTAAGAGGTAAGAAGTTAAAAGTAAGAAGTAAAAAGTTAGAAGTAAAAAGTTAGAGGTAAGAAGCAAGATGTTAGAAATATTTTGAAAGATACATTTGTATACGACACTGAGTATGTAGAGCAGGGAATGAACACCCAACTCTCATCCTTAAAATTTATGGTGCATCCCTTTACTTGCCTAGTATTCCAGGAGGGGTAGATTTTAATGCTGATTTTTGAAAAATTCTAAAACGAAAGTGAGGTACTTTCAGTACTCTTCTCCAAAAGGATATTATCCATAAAACTTGGAACCTGCGTGTATCTAAATCAACTGAAAATGAATCTATGTGTTAAAGGTTAATGCACTACTTTACCCGTTATTTTTATTGGATATGATGCAAATAAAACAAATCGCTTATTACACACAAAAATGCACTACCGTTCACGTTAAGGAATCCTTGCAACAGTCCCGTAGTATGTAGGTAACGGACTGCAAGGCTGACTCGCCCTTCATCATTAATCTAATCATGTTGATAAATTTGTTCTCGTCTTGGATTTTGGCTGAAATGTTGAAATAAAGACGTTCAACGCCATTCGATCCATCAATCACGTTTTATTGCCTTTGCATATTAGTCATAAATTAGAGGAATAATATAATGAAACTTCAGTCCTAACATTGACAATATTAATATGGAAGTCAGCGTAGCCTTTCCGGATTGCATTATTGAAGTAAGAAGTAAGAAGTTAGAAGTAAGAAGTAAGAAGTTAGAAGTAAGAAGTTAGAAGTAAGAAGTCGGAACTCGGAAGTCCCCTTCCGGCTTTCGTAGTAAATAGCATCTTATTTAGTTCTGTATTATGAATTTGACATATTAATTTAGTTCTTCAATGGCATTGATGATCTGAAATGGAATTTTTGGATATTATGTTTCAAAAGAGTCTGTAAAATACAATGCAACCGGGGCTTTCTCCTTGTAAGTAAGTAAATTATTTATTTAATGAGGGTGACTCAACTAGGCTTGATCTAATCTATATTTTTCCGAATTGATCTGATTTTCATTGAGACCCTCCAATTATTCATCAACTAATTTCATACACATTTAAACACAATGAAAAAAACATAATAAATAAACTGGCATGTATACAACACATAGGCCTATATCAATATTTCAAGTAGAAATTTCAAGAAATAATTGAAACGAAGCTCCTTAAATAAAGCTATATTATGACAATTTTTTATATTGAATGGCTAGTGTATATTGTATATGCTTTTATGATTGCCATTGAATTTTGCTCATTTACTAGACAGGACTTCTTCCTGGCTACGATTTGGACTTTGGACATGATATTTCTTACATGACGGATGATTCATTCAAACATGGATGTAGCGTAGCTCGAAATTTAGCCATGAATTCCGCTCAAAGCGGTGCTTAGGAGGCCGTTTTGAACTTACAATGAGGTATGAGCAAAACTCATTGTTGAAGGTCAAATGGTAACTTCAAGGTAAAACGTTGTTCAAATGCTTGGTTTTGACATGTATTTGTAGAGACTTTGTCACATGTTTATTTACATCATATCCCTTCATTACTTACTGCAGGAGTTCATACCTACCAACTTTTTAAAATACTCGTGCGGACTTAACACGTAAAATGACTTTAGGTTTATCCTAAATGGTGAATAAAAGGATATGGAGTAAATGCACATAAGACAAAGTCTCTACAAATACATGGTAAAAAACAAGCAAAGGAACAACGCTTTTATTGTTCTTCTTCATCTTAAAGTCACCATGAGGCCTTCAACAGACAATAAGAATTTTCTCAAATCAATTTTCCGTTTCTTGATGTAAGCGTCACCCTGTTATGAACCCGTTACCTTTTTGTTAAACAGAGAAGACATATTTTTCAAATCTGATGCTGTTAGGGAGGAAACCCCTATTAATAGGGATAGTTGGCAGGTACCACTGCATGATTGTGCCGTGCCAATCCTCCGAGCTGTATATGTGTTAACAGATTAAGAGACTTGAACTCCGGTACTCCATTCTAAATTGTATTCAAAAATATACATGCATGCACAAATTACATATGACAATACACGATAGTAATTTAAATATTGATTACCCTTTTACCCTTCCGGGGCACCCGATGATACCTCAGGTTTTGCAGTTCACACTGCTACTGCTTTTTGTTTTGCTTATTTCTATTTCATTGTTTTGTTTTTGTTCTACTGTCGCAGTATATGTTGGATATGAACTACATGTACCATAATTCTTATGCCCCCAGATCGAGGATCGGAGGCATATTGTTTTTGTCCTGTCTGTGTGTCTGTGTGTCTGTCTGTGCGTCCGAAACTTTAACCTTGGCTATAACTTTTGAACTATGTAAGATAGAATTTTCATACTTGGCACGTGTATAGGTCTAGTCAAGAGGAACATAAATATGCAAAAAATTAGGTCAGGTCAAAGGTCAAGGTAACAGAGGTCAAAAAGGGATGAAATTGGCCGTTTTCGCATATTTGACTGTAGATCCTTATTATTTATCCTATTGAGACGGGGTTTGTTTTATGTTTTTGGTAATAAAATTGTGCAACTGTAGTATGCAGACAGATTTGAGGTAGCATTTACTGTTTTTGAGAAACAAGAGGCCCAAGGGGGGGACAAATGGAAAAAAATGAATTTTTGAATTTTTGGTCCGATCTTGGTGCATTATTTTTTTTCTAGGTTTCTTATAGCATGTTTTAACAGATATGTTTAACAATTAAAACCATTTCAATAAACAAGAGGCCCAAAGGGGCTTCATCTGTTTCAGAATAAAGGGGATTAATTGGGTGTTTTTGTGGTAATAAACAACTTTTTAACTATGTTAGATAGACTTTTAATACTTGGCAAGTGTATAGGTCTTTTCAAGAGGAACATATATATATGCAAAAAAATTAGGTCAAAGGTCAAGGTCACAGAGGTCAGAAAGGGGTAAAATTGGGTATTTTCATATATGACCTGTAGAATCTGGGGGCATATGTATGGTTTCACAAACATATCTTGTTTATTTTTCAATTTGGAATTTCCCCCTTACCATCATTTTTGCTTCAGTATTCGTTTGCCGATGTATTCATTATTATTCATTTATTTTGAAATTATATTTTAATGACTTTAGTATAATTATTAAACAACGACAGTAGAGTACCCAAGGAAAGAACAAGAGATTGATTGATTGATTGAATATTGTTTAACGTCTACTCAGCAATATTTCAGCCATATCAAGACGAGAACAAGTTTGTTAATAAATAATCACTTTAGGGTATGGAAAGGGCCATGGGACGGGAAATTCTGACTGCCACTGGAAAAGTAGGGTGAAATCGAAAAGGGCGGAGAATTTAGCCTTGTAGCCGATCACCTACGGACCACTCAAAAAAGAGCTTGCTACAAGGGTTCTTTAACGTGCAGGAAGCGTGGCATTTCTTTCGGCGGAAGAACAAGAGAAGTGATGAACACAAAAATCGGAGTCCAAAGACATGACAAAAACGGCAACAGAGAAAAAAGGACAAAACAAGGATGTTATATTTATTATTAAAGATTATTAAAATGTTGAATGTTTTATATGACTTAAAGTACGTTATAAATCTGTAGAAGGCGTTTTTGACAAGTAATTACTTTGCAATGAAGGTGAAATTAAATATTTTTTTAATAAGAATCAATTTATACTTCAGAGATGATGAGAACTGGCATCTTAAGAAACCTCAATGTAACAAAAATTCCAACACAGATGAGAAATTATAAAGTGACTTTTTGGATAAGTTGTACAAAATGTAGTTTCGTCAAATAGAGAAATTTGATAACTACTAATTGATACATTCCAATAGTGATACTTTGGGAAAAGTATTCAAAAATGAGCAAATTCCGTGTAATTTTGGTTAGAAGGTAACGCATCATTTTCATTTAGCTTTCAAATTTAACAATATAATAAATTATCTTCAAAACAATTTTGTTATTTTTTACTTTTGAAGAGCTAGAAAAATTAAATAGCAATTTTTGTAAACCGACGGTTGTAGAAACCAAAGTGACAAAGGAGTAGTATTTACAAAAATCGGAGTCGAAAGACATGGCCAAAGCGAGAATATAGAAATCATTAACGTTACACAGTTACAAAGCACATAAATAGAAAACACAAGATAAAAACAAAGGCACTCATAGTGTGAACTCCAATGAGACTGAGAGTGACATCAAGTGCTCCTGAAGGGTAAGCATGTCCTGCTCTGAAAAGGATAAAATTTCAAATGAAAGGCATGGTCTTGCGCGAGACACCAATTGTGTTTTCAAAACATACTATTAAAACAAAATCTATGTCTTTAAAGGTAAGATTTTAAAAAAGAAAGGGGTTAGGGGTAATTGTTGAAAATGCATTAAACTTAGGTCATTTCAAATTTAAAAATGGTTGTGATTCGAAGCCATCATTATAGCTATTGATTTGTTGTCTCCAAAATGTATAAGCCCTTATGTAAAACAATTTGCAATGGTAATTTAAGAAGTTTTTTTTATCTTTTTTGTGGCTTAGTTCAAATTTAGTGAGCACCAAGACTCCTAGTTCCTGATCAGTTAAATATTTGTAAAAAGTATCTTCTTCATGAATATTTGAAATTGTATATTCGAGTTGTAACTTTGTAAATGTTAGATTCTACTAAATGATCAATCAGCTACTCGACTTGCAACTCTGTAAAGGTTAGACTCTACTAAATGACCAATCATCTACTCGACTTGCAACTCTGTAAAGGTTAGACCCTCCTAAATGACCAATCAGCTACTCGACTTGCAACTCTGTAAAGGTTAGACTCTACTAAATGACAAATCAACTACTCGACTTGCAACTCTGTAATGGTTAGATTTTACTAAATGACCAATCAGCTGCTGGCATAGTCGAAAGTAGTACAAAGCCATCCTACTTTCGCTTTGCATAAAACTGTCAATATTGACAATATCTGAATTCTTAAACGTTCAAGGAATCATGAAATACTTTCGAATTGATCAGCATTTTAATTCAATGTCCCTCGACGCATGTGAAAAATACTGAAGCCTCATCAATGAGGACATTTGTGCCCAAGGATCGGACATGCAAATTGGTAATTTGCATACCCCAGTTTGGTTAAGCGATAGAAATTTCTTATTTGACTTTAAAGTTGGGTCATCGTTTGGAAATGTAACTTGGCAAACGTGCCGCTTTGAGAAAGTCATATCGACGCATAATGTGAACTTCACGTATTTAAGAAAATTCACAAAACGTAATAACGGTCGCCTATGGAAAATACTTAGTGGAATCTGACCTAAACCTATGGAACTTGACATATATAACATAATGTTTTTTTAATTGCTTTTGTATGAAATGTTTTTTTAAAGATTTCTACAACTTGAAGAATAAACTTCAGCTCAGTTTCAAATGCAATTGCTAGAAGTGCAATTGAATTCAAACGTGAAATATGACCTTGAGGGGTAAGCTTAATGAGAAGATACATTATGTCTGCTCATTACTTTATTCCTGACCTTTCTATTGCCAGTATCTAATTAATCGAATGCATTGTTGCTTGATTGTATAATCATCTGGAATGGCTGGAAGGTTTTAATTCATTTAATTCTGTTATTTTTTCAATTATATTTTACCAAAAATATTGACAGATTTGTAGCTTTGGATGAGTAAAAGATCATAAAAACAAAAAATATTCCTTAAGGATGAAGAAAGGCTATTTTTAGATTTATAGAAATTCTTCAAACTTCCGATGTTATCCTATGTAAAAATATATTTTGCTGCAAAATAATCAGTTTTGTTGTTGTCAAATGGATCAATAGCTCATTTAAGAATAATTTCATTAGACTGTAGATTTTGCTATCATGTGAAACAAACCCAATGTCTCCATGTTATACAATAGTAAAAGTTTCTTATAAAAAGGAAAATGAGTTCTCCGTGGCTACTGTTATCTTTATAGGTTTTATGTAGTACCATCAGTTGTAAGTATATTCCAGAACTTCTGACATAATGCTTAGCATGCATGTAATATGGAATATAGGACTTTTTGTTTTTAATACGGACTTTACCCCGGCCAGTATCAAGTGAGCCCGTTAGGACGAGCTTGATATGTTACGCCGTGATAAAGTCCGTTTCAAAAACAAAATGACCTATATTTCTGATATCGGTTATTCATGAAAAGATAAATAAAACTGCATACTAAGAGGAAAAAAGCTGAAATTTCTATTTTAGCACAGTTAATCTATAGTTAATTGCAATATTTTTATGGATTCTTCATTCAACGCATTACGCGTATGAACACAACAAAAAGTGCAAAATATGAAGTCAGCATAGCAACCCGCACGTAAGGCCTTTACAATGACCTAATAATTTCGTGATAATGTCGAGTTCGGTGATACTGAGATAATCATTCTCGGTAGATCAAAGGAAATTCATACAAATTACCGATAAACAAAATTACCGAACAGAGTCGTCAAGAGCCCAAGTCCACGAGACAAAAAGACAAATCAGGCGGAAACCACCGGAAAAATTGTTGACCGCAATAGTCCGGACTTGGTACAGGCATTTAAAAGAAATGGTGGGTTAAACCCGCTTTATGGCGCGCCAAACCTCCCCATCCATTGCCATAATGTCCGTTAGCAAGTCAACAGCAATGGCTAGTTAGAAAAAAACAATGATTTTACTGTAATTGTCACATAATTGAACTTAATGTAAGACCAATGATTTTGCCATTAGAATGGCAGCTGTATACTATCGGAATTCGTCTTGTCCAAACACTCTCGTATACAAACGATACTTGCCGATAATTTATTTCTTATAAAATCTTTTTTTTTCTGTTTATCTGCGAGTGCAGTTTTTTGACATACACAAATTTATTTCTTATGGTAATTTATCATTGCCCTTTCAATTTAGGTAAATTTACTACTATTCCCTTTTTCTCGCTGTACAAAATTCACAGATTAAGTAGCTCTTATCTCAAACGCATTAACGCCAAACACTGTAGAAACAAATCACAACAAAGGCACTTACTCTGACATTGGCGGATGGATGGAGTAAAACCAGACAAAGGCAATCTGTCAAAAATAACTTGTGAGTCAATCGAGCATTTAATAATGCAGTGAAGTACGTCTCATTATACATTTAATGAGTCAGAATGCAAAATAATTTTGTTTTTAGTAATTGAAGAATAATTGATAGATACTGAATTAGTATGATGAAAACATTTCAATTTATGAATTAGGGATTTTGCTTAAAAAGATTATTTCGCAGCCTTGACTTTTGGATCGTATTACATATAATATGTTGATCTTAATTGGATATTTTCTCCAACGGGTTAGTAAGCAACTGTCGTTCGTCCGTCCGTGAGCTTTTCATATTTTCATCATCTCCTCTGAAACCATTCAAGCAAATTAAACCAAACTTTGCAGAAATAATGTATAGAACGTCCTTTAAAATGGTTGCTCATTTCGTGCCAGTCAAATAAAAACATGGACCCAGCTTGGAACATAAATAAAGCATTTGACCTTATGGAAAAACGCCATTCTAATAAACTCCCGTGAAACAACTGAAGCAATTTCGAACATTCTTTGAGGGAATGATGTATGAAAGGTCCTGTTCAAAGATTGATCATTCCGTTTCGATCCGTTTCGATCCAACAAAAATAATGTTGCCAGCTCATAACAATATTAAACAAAAGCCCCATATTGGGAAAAACATCATATTTTATCAACTCCTCTGAAATCACTAAAACAAAAATTCCATCATCTTTTATTGGAATTATGAATTGAATACAAAGAATGCTCATTTCGTTCCCATTCGACTAAAAATATTACCACCAGCGAGAATCTTATATTTAACATGAGTCTAAATGAAAAAAAAACATCATTTTAATCAGCTCCTTTTGAACCACCGAAGCAAATTCAACCATACTTTTAGGAATGATGTATGGGATGTCATTTACAAAGACTGCTCATTTCGTTCCTATTCGAAAAAAAATATTACCACCAGCGGGGATCTTATATTTAACAGGAGACTAAATGGAAAAATATCATTTTAATCAACTCCTTCTGAAACACTGAATCAAATTCAACCACACTTTCAGGAATGATGTATTGAAGGTCCTTTACAAAGACTGCTCATTTCGTTCCAATCAACAACAAAAACATGACTGCCAGCACAGAACTTATATTTTACATTGAATCCTATGGGTAAAACTACATTTAATTCAACTCCTCTGAAACCATTTGAGCAAATTCAACCAAACTTACAGGAATGATGTAAGGAAGGTCCTTTACACAGATTGCTCTTTTTTTTCGATTCAATAAGACATGGCTACAGCGCGGAACATACTTTGACATTGGCCCCATCGGAAAATCATATTTTGATCACTTCTCTGAAATCCTTGCAGCAAATTCAACAGAACTTTACAGGCATGTTGAAAGGTATGCCCTTCAGAATAACTGCTCATTTATATTTTTAAGGGAAAGGCCTTTTAAAGTATTGAAATTCCAGTCGTAAAAAACTTTTGTTCGAACACATTTAAAAGGGAATGCCAAAGGCTAACGAATGTGGAAAAACATTAAAAAAAACAGAGCCAATACAAACGGATATAAGTAAACATTCCAAACACTGAAAATGATACAAAATGAGCAAAAGTAACAGTACTTGTGGCGTAAAGCTATACAAAAATATGGAATATAGTGCAGAGGGTTCTCAAAATGGGTTGGTTAATCTACACTATTGTTGGAGTGTCCATATCAATGACAAAAAATTATATATTCGGTCAGACTTGGTTATAAACTCTACTGAAATGATGTAAGTAACTACAAACATGGTATCGATTTGTCAAATCATAATAGCTATCGTAAAACTGACAATGTGAAAATTACTACAGTCGTTGTGTTATAACCCTGACATAGTGTTTTAAGGAGAGTAGTATCGCTCTATTGACAAAATTGCTGTAGACATTAAATATGTGGCAAAAGAAGAAGACAATATCGCAGTCATTTTGCTACCGAATAGTGGCATATGAACTGTGAACTACTACTTGTATTAACTTGGTTTCATTTGAGTAAAAGATTTAGCAAAAGGTTAAACGATTAGTCCCCCATACACAGCGTACCAGCAGATATTGCGGGGGGAAAGCATATATGCTAAGGGGGGAAAGTTTTTGACAATTTTTGCATGGTTGTCTGGAGAAAAGGTAAGTTTGCACATTATTCAAACG
>MJUU01005119.1:25424-39993 GCA_002080025.1 Modiolus philippinarum
TTCGACTTGCAACCCTGTAAAGGTTAGATTCCACTTAATGACCAATCAGCTGCTGGCATACTCAAAAGTAGTACTTATGCTTCTTTCGCTTTGCATATAACTGTCAATATTGACAATATCTGAGTTCTAAAACACTCAAGGGATCATGAAATACTTCCGAATTGATCAGCATTTTGATTCAATGTCCCTCTATGCATATGCAAAATACGGAAGCCTCATCAATGAGGACATGCATGCGCAAGGATCGGACAGGCAAAATTGGTAATTTTCCAACATTTTGAGTTTATGGTCTTCCCAACATTTAAATTTTATCTGCAGTGAAGAGACATAAGTTGAAATGCGCATATGCAGTATAAATTCACAGTAACTTTGGTATTTAGTTATTTGGAAACGTTACTTGACAGACTTGCCACTTAGAGAAAATCATATCGCCACATAAACAGAACATTAGGTAATTAAGAAAATTAACAAAACGTTATAATAGCCGATAATCGAAAATACTTAGTGGAGTCTGACCTAAATTAAATTACTTTTGTATGAAAGTTTTTTCTCAAAGATATTTATAACTTGAAGAATAACCTTCAGCTCAATTTCAAGGAAATTGCTAGAAGTGCAATTGAATTCAATATGACCTTGAGGAGGAAAACTCCATGAGAAGGTACATTATGTCTGCTCAGTACTTTATTCCTGACCTTTCTATTGCCAGTATCTAATTAATCGAATGCATTGTTGCTGGATTGTATAATCATCTGGAATGGCTGGAAGGTTTTAATTCATTTAATGCTGTCATTTTCTCAATTATAGTTTACCAAGGGTATTGACAGAATCATAAAAACAAAAAATATTCCTTAAGGATAAAGAAATGATATTTTTAAATTTAAAGAAATTCTTCAAACTTCCGATGTTATCCTATGTAAAAATATATTTTGCAGCATAACAAACTTCTTGTTATCAAAGGTATCAATAGCTAATTTAAGCAAAATTTCATTAGGCTGTAGATTTTGCTTCGATGTGACACAAACCCAATGTCTCAATGTTAAACAAAGGTAAAAGTTTCTCATAAAAAGGGACATGAGTTCGCCGTGGATACTTTTTAATATTTATCTACGAGTGCAGTTCTTTGACGATTTTTATTTCTCATAGTAATTTATCATTGCCCTTTCATTTTAGGTAAATTTAATACTAATCCCTTTTCTCGCTGTAGAAAAAGAAAAATACACAGATTAAGTATCTGTGACCTGTGGCATATGAGCTCTTATCTCAAACGCATTAAGGCCAACCATTGTACAAACAAATCTCAACAAAGGCACTTACTCTGACATTGATGGATGGATGAAATAAAACCAAACAAAGGCAATCTGTCAATAATACTAGTACTAGTAAATTGTAACTTGTGGGTCGTATTATTGAGAAATTGACCAGTTAATAATGCAGTGAAGTACATTTCATTATACATTTAATGAGTCAGAATGTCAAAATAATTTTGTTTTTAGTAATTTAAGAATAATTGATAGATACTGAATTAGTATGATGAAAACATTTAAATTGATGAATAAAAAGATTATTTCGCAGCCTTGACTTTGGGATCTTATTACATTTAACATGTTGATCTTAATTGGCCATTTTCTCCAAAGGGTTAGTAGGCAACTGTCGTCCGTCCGTCCGTTAGCTTTTTACATTTTTATCAACTCCTCTAAAACCATTCAGGCAAATTAAACCAAACTTTACTGACATAATGAATAGAACGTCCTTTACAATGGATGCTCATTTCGTTCCAGTCAAATAAAAACATGGACCCAATTTGGAACATATATAAAACATTTGACCCTACGGAAAAAACGCCATTTCAATAAACTCCCGTGAAACACTTGAAGCAAATTCGAACATTCTTTGAAGGAATGATGTGTGGAAGGTCCTGGTCAAAGATTGATCATTCCGATTCGACCCAACGAAACACAATGCCGCCAGCTCATAACAATATTAAACAAAAGTGCCTATAGGAAAAACATCATTTTTATCAACTCTTCTGAAATCACTAAAACAAAAATTCAACTTGAATTTATTGGAATAATAAAAGTCCTTTACAAAGATTGCTCTTTTCTTTCCCATTCGACAAAAATATTTCCACCAGCGCGGATCTTATATTTAACATGAGATTAAATGGAAAAAAACATCATTTTAATCAACACCTTTTGAACCACTGAAGCAAATTCAACCATACTTTCAGGAATGATGTATGGAAGGTTCTTTACAAAGATTGCTCATTACGTTCCGATCAACAACAAAAACATGACTGCCAGCACAGAACTTGTATTTTACATTTAACCCTATGTGAAAATCTACATTTTCATTAACTCCTCTCAAACCACTTGAGCAAATTAATCCAAACTTACAGGAATGGTGTAGGGAAGGTCCATTACACAGATTGCTCATTTCTCTCCAATTTAATAAAAGACATGGCCCCAGCGCGGAACATACTTTAACATCGGCCCTATCGGAAAATCATATTTTGATCAATTCTCTGAAATCCCTGGAGCAAATTCAACAGAACGTTACAGGCATGTTGAAAGGAAGGTCCTTCCGAATAACTGCTCATTTTTAATTTTTTTTTTTAGGGAAGGGCCTTTTAAAGTATTAAAATTCCGGTCGTTAAAAACTTTTGTTCGAACACATTTAGAAGGGAATGCCAAAGGCTAACGAATTCGAAAGTTAAATGTGGAAAACATTATAAAAAAAACAAGGCCAATACAAACGGATATAAGTAAACATTCCAAACACAGAAACTGATGAAAAATGAACAAAAATTATAGCACTTGTTGCGTTAAGCTATACAAAAATATGGAATATACTGCAGAGGGTTCTCAAAATGGGTTGCTTGTTCTACTCTATTGTTGGGGCGTCTTGTCTTGAATACAAATAATAAAATACCAAAGTTACTGTCAGTTGAGGAACGTGTCCTCAGAATTGGACGAATATACTACCGTTCAAATTTTACAACATAGTAACGACATTTTTATCTTTATATCATTCTTATCGAGAACAGTTTATATTGCCAAATTATCAATCAATATCTTCCATTTTCAACAAATTTTAATTCAGCTATACAAAACTATTTAAAATAATTTCAAATCTTATGCTCCCAGTGGGGAACCCTAATGAATAGGGATAGTTGGCAGGTAAGCAGGATACACTTACCCTTTCAAAGCTCACGGTCGCTCCTTTAATATGCCATGTTAATTCCCCGAGTTGTATGTGTGTTAACAGGATAAAAGACTTTAACATCAGTATTCTAGGCTTCCTTGTACGTAAAAATATACATGTATCCACTATTTTAGATATAACAATGCACGATAGTTACTTAAATATAGCTTACCCTTCCAGAGCACATAATGGTGCCTCAGTTTTGTAGGAGTTCGAACTGTAAGTGCTTTAGTTTTGTGGCGTTTTGGTTCGTTTTTGTTAATTGTTTTGTCTTTGTCATACTGTCTCAATTCGTGTTGGATGTGAATTGCCCCCTTTTCATCATGTTTCCTTCAATGACGTTTCCATTATTATTCATTTATTTTTTTGAATTATTTTGAATTATTTTTAAGTATATTAATTAATATGTTGAATGTATAAAGTGACTTACATGTATATACTTTATTACGTTATGACAAGTATTTTCTTTGCAAAATTGATGAATCAAATTACTCTTCAGAGATTGTGAAAACTAGCATCATAAAAACCTCAATGTAACAAAAATTTAACAGAGATGAGAAATTACAATGTAACTTTTTGGATATATTGTAGCTTATGTTAGGTAGAGAGAGAATTTTGTATACTACTAATTGATAACCATGCTAATTAAGCTTCCTATAGAAATACTTTGGGCCAAGACAAATTTCATGTAATTTTGTTTACGAGGTAGCGCGTCATTTTTAGATATTGTTCAAGTTTAACAATATAAGAAGTAATTATCTTCAAAAGACATATGGTATTTTATTACTTTTGTGTGGTCTGAATATTTTTTGAAGAGCGAGAAAAAATTAGTAGCAATTTTTGTAGAACAACAGCAGTTGAATACCAAAGGAACAAAGTAGTGGTATTTACAAAAATCGAAGTCCAGAGATATGGCAAAACGAGAACAATTTAAGGGACTGAATGCATTCAACTTAGGTCATTTCAAGTTTAAGAATGATTATGATTCGAAGCATCATCATAGCTATAGATTTGTTGTCTACAAAATGCTATATGCCCCTTATGTAAAACAATATTCAATGCTAATTTAAGACGTTTTTTCATTCTCTGTGCTTGGTTCAAGTTAAGTGAGCACCAACACCTCTAGTTCCTGCAAAGTTTATGTTTGTAAAAAATATCTTCTTCATGAATATTCAGAATTGAATATTCGACTTGCAACTCTGTAATGGTTAGACTCTACTAAATGACCAATCAGCTGCTGGCAAAAGTAGTCCTTATATAAACAAAGTCATGCTACTTTCGCTTTGCAAATAACTGTCAATATTGACAATATCGGAGTGCTAAAACGTTCAAGGGATCATGAAATACAATGTACTTCCGAATTGATCGGCATTTTTTTATTCAATGTCCCTCGATGCATGTGAAAAAATACTGAAGCCTCATCTATGAGGACGTGCATGCCTAGGGATCGGACAGGCAAAATTGGTTATTTGAATATCCCAGTTTGGTGAGGCGATAGAATTTTTTTTATTTGACTTAAAAATTGGGTCATCGTTTTAAAAAGTTACTTGGCAGACGTGCCGCTTTGAGAACATCATATCGCCGCATAAAGTGAACTTCAGATAATTAAGAAAATTCACAACACGTTAATATGGCTGCCTATGGAAAATATTTAGTGGAGTCTGTCCTAAACCTATTGAACTTGACATATATGACACAATATGTTTTTTTTAAATGCTTTTATATGAAAGCTTTTTTCTCAAAGATATCTACAACTTGAAGAATAACCTTTAGCTCAGTTTCAAAGGAAATTGCTATAAGTGCAATTGGATTCAAACGTGAAATATGACCTTGGGGGTAAGCTAAATGAGAAGATACATTATGTCTGCTAAGTACTTTATTCCTGGCCTTTCTATGCTAGTATCTAATAAATCGAATGAATTGTTGCTTGATTGTATAATCATCTGGTATGGCTGGAAGGTTTTAATTCATTTAATTCTGTTATTTTCTCAATCATTATTTTCCAAGGATATCGACAGATTTGTAGCTTTTGATGAGTAAAAAATCATAAAAACAAAACAAAAATTAAGGAGGAAGAAAGAAAATGTTTTTAATTTGTACTAGTTCTTCGAAATTCTGATGTTATCCTTAGATACTTAATTGTGAAATCATGAAAAGCAGGTTGTCGTAGAGAAGGCATTGGTTAAGGGACAAATTCAGCTTAAAATATTGTTAGATTATAGACCTTGTTTTCAAGAGTTCGCAATTAAAAATGGCGTCAAGAAAGATGTTCGAATTATACTTTTTTTATAATATGGAGTTATTTTGTGTGTTTCACACGGAAGCAAAATTACAGTCTAACTAGCCTTAAAGGAGGTTTTGATGCCTTTGATAACAAGAAGATTCATTATTACGGGGTAAAATATTTTTACATAGGAATAAAGTAAGTGAGAACCGAACCGTCAATCAAAAGAACGAACAATCCATGGACAATGGCATCATCGGACACACTAAGAAACAAGGAAACCACTTAAGTACGGGACAAAAAGGAAAAATGAAGACACACATACAGATGAACAACACGGACCCAATAAAAACCATGGGTGAGATCAGGTGTACCGGTAGAGTAAGCATCTCCTGCTTCTTATAAGACACCCGCCGTGTTGAACATGTCAAATCCGGTAGTAAAGTCAAATCCGATAGAGGAAAAACAAACTTTAGTTGCAGAGGGAAAGATCTGTTGTCATCTGGGAAACAGATATCCCATAGCGATCCACAAGATCGTGATGTCGACCGTAAAACTTCTGTAGTGATGACTTTAAGTTTTTGNTAACGTACCCTTGCTTCAGTAGTCTATTTGTAGGCAACTGAGCTCTATCAAGGAAGTCACTGTAACGACCACAACCCCTTGAGTAGCGAATAAACTCCATATGCTGGTGCTTTTGGAATGTTGCTACAAAGAAAAGGGAAGTTGGCTATTGGAAAAGTGAAGTCATCGCGTTTGTCATACAGGCTAGTTTGTAATGTTCCTCTGTTGTCAATTTCAAAAGAAGGTCAAGGAACGAAGCCGATGTGGAAGTATCTGTAGTATCCTTAATTTCAAGCTCTTTTGGATAAATAAGATGAAGAAAATCACCAAAGCGAGGGTTGTTTAGTGATAAAATATCATCTATATAACGGAAGCTGAAATTAAAGGACTGGGCCAGTTTTTTGTCTTTATTTTGAAGAAGCCCTTCGATGAATTCAGCCTCGTAAGAATGGAGAAACAGATCGGCTAAAAGAGGTGCACGGTTTGTGCCTATTGGAATTCCAATGGTCTGTTGAAAAACAAGTCCTCCAAACTGGACAAAAACTCTTAACATTTTTATCACTTCTTCCTCTGTGTATTTTTTCTGTGATTCTGAGTCATTTTTCACAAAGTATGCTTGTTCTCTGCCTATGACTATGTACTTATATCTTCGTTCGCCGTTCTTACGGGAGAAACATCTATGAATATAATCTTTAGCCGATATTTCAGTTGTTCATGAGGAATGGTAGTATAAAGTGTGGAGAAGTCAAATGATTTAATGCTGTTGCAATGCAATAATGATCTAGATTTCAGGATGTCAAGCAGATCTTTAGAGTTTTTTGATATCCGCATTTCATTTACACCACTTCTTGAAAAGCTAGTATCACAGTATTTCTGAAGGCCCTCTTTTACGGCTGTCAGGATGGAGGTTAAAAGCTTAGAAAAAGGTTTTGTGGAACATTTTGCAGATCCATAATTATAACATTTGAATTTGAAAAATATAAACAAATTTGAAAATATCTTCATACTTAAAGAATATTTTTGTCATTATGATTTTTTACTCATCCAAAGCTATTAATTTGTCAATATTCATGGTAAAATATAATGTCATAAAGTTTAGATGGCAATTGTCTTTCACGTCAATTAATTTTTTTTATCAAAGCACGTAAGACGGTATCGATAATATGGTCATTTGATGGAAAGGCGAACGGCATGCACCATATTACACACAAAATCCCAATTATAATGCAATTAATTTACGAAATGTGATCTCCTGTTATCCTTTACACGGGTCATGCTAGATGTTAAACTGTACCATATACTACATTTTTATGAGAAAATGACTTATCTGTTATTGTCACAAAGTTGAACTTGGTAAACGACCAGTTATTGGTGACTTATTGTTTTTACTCTGTTTCTTATTAAGTCGCCAAAACAAAGTTTGGCGACTTCTTGTGTTTGCACCGTTTCTTATTAAGTCGCCCAAACAAAGTTTGGCGACTTATTGTTTTTGCACCGTTTCTTATTATTATTTTACCATCATCTTGTCAAACCCAATTCTCAGAAACCCCTTGTCCAATCATAACCAAACTTCACAAGAGGGTAGATTACCACCCAAAGATGTGCACTTGGGTGTTTAAATTTTCAAAATGACCACCGTCATTGGTCACTTTGAACTTTGACCACAAATCTTATTATTGGATTTACTCGGAAACTCTAAAAGATAGCTGATAAAATGGATGACAAAAATGTTAGTTAGGTCATGACGGACATTTGTTACATTTAGTTGGAAATTCTATGGTCAACCGTTCAGGTGTTATGTCCCTTGAAAATTTCATCATATCTTTTAAGTATGTTTTTCTCGAAAACGGTAAGAGATAAAAACCTGATACCTTTTCCATTCATCTTAGGTGATATGTGTTCCATTTAAAAATGCCAAGGTCAAAGGTCATTTGTCACTTTGAACTTTGACCCTTGATGTTGTCATTGGAATATCTCATAAACTATAATAGATAGCTGATGACATGTAATGGCAAAAATGTGTATCTTGTTAAGATCTACAATTGTTACAGGGGTCCAAAATGATTTGACCAACCGTTTTGGGCCTATGGCCCAAAACCCGATTTTTGATGTTTGATTTCGGTTTTTTTGCTTATAGCTCAAATACCATTGAAGATACAAAGAGACATTCAATACAAAAATGTTAAGGAAGATGTGACCTTCAAAAGGAGGTCAAGGTCAAAGTTCAAGGTCATGGCAAAAACTTTATTTCACATAAAAGTATCAATAAATGTACATATTAAGCTTAAATTGTTGATCAATGAGAATATTATGACGCAACTTCCGGGAAAGAACTAGAAATTGTTTTTGAACATTTGACGTAATGGTTTTCTCAAAAATGCATGGTCAAAATTCAATGAAACTGATATGTATTTCAATGTAAATTAAAATTTTGATACAATTACACACAATAGAGGAAGTGCTTTACTTCATAGTATATAAATAGAAATGATTTTTCTGATGCAACCACAAAGTGCATACAGGTTAAAAAAAATACTGATATCACTGATAGACAGAATCATGATGAGTTTTAAATCCTTAATTCTTAAATCGAGGACGCATTGATCTTTCAAAGAACATTAAAGAATTAATTCTGGTTGGGCGACTTCTGTGTTTGCTTGCAAACACATTATCACTTGTTATTATTATTATTCCGCCTCAAAAATCATCTTGTCCAACCAAATTCTCAGAGATCACTTGCCCAATCATAATCAAACTTCACAGGTAGATAGATCACCACCCAAAGATGTGCACTTGGGTGTTGAAATTTTCCAAATGACCACCATCATTGTTCACTTTGAACTTTGACCCCAAATCTTACTATTGGATTAATGGCAAAAATGGGTATCTTGTTAAGATCCTCATTTTTTTTACATTGGGTCCAAAATTATTGGACCAACCGTTTTGGGCATATGGACCAAAACCCGATTTTTGACGTCTGATTTCGGGTTTTTTGCTTATAGCTCAAATAACATTGAAGATATAAAGAGACAATGAATACAAAAAATGTTGAGGAAAATGTGACCTTCAAAAGGAGGTCAAGGTCAAAGTTCAACGTCATGGCAAAAAACTTTATTTCACATAAAAGTATCAATAAATGAACATATTAAGCTTAAACTGTTGACCAATGATGAAAATATTATGATGCAACTTCCGCGAAAGACCTGGAAATTGTTTTTGAACAATTGACGTAATGGTTTTCTCAAAAATGGTCGGTCAAAATTCAAAGAAACTGATATGTATTTCAATTTTATTTAAAATTTTGATATAATTACACACAATAGAGGAAGTGCCTTACTTCATAATATATAAATAGAAATGATATTTCTGATGCAACCACAAAGTGCGTACAAGTTAATAAAAAATACTGATATCACTGATAGACAGAATCATGATGAGTTTTAAGTACTTTAAAATTCTAAAATCGAGGACGCATTGTTCTTTCAAAGAACATTAAAGAATTAATTCTGGTTGGGCGACTTCTGTGTTTACTTGCAAATACATTATCACTTGTTATTATTATTATTATTATTCCGCCTCAAAAATCATCTTTTCCAACCAAATTCTCAAAGATGACTTGACCAATCATAATCAAACTTCACAGGTAGATAGATCACCACCAAAAGATGTGCACTTGGGTGTTTAAATTTTCCAAATGACCACCATCATTGGTCACTTTGAACTTTGACCCCAAATCTTATTATTGGATTAACTCGGAAACTGTAACAGATAGCTAATACAATGTAATGACAAAAATGTTAGTTAGGTCATGACCGACATTTGTTACATTAAACCGAAACTCTAGGGTCAACCGTTCAGGAGTTATACCCCTTGAAAATTTCATCATATCTTTTAAGTATGTTTTTCTCAAAAACGGTAAAAGATGGAAAGCTGAAACCTTTTCCATTCATCTTAGGTGATATGTGTTACATTTGAAAATGCCAAGGTCAAAGGTCTTTGGTCACTTTGAACTTTGACCCCAGACCTTGTTTTGTAATAACTCTTAAACCGTAATAGATAGCTGATGAAATGTAAAGGAGAAAATGTGCGTCTTGTTAAGATCTGCATTTATTACATTGGGTCAAAATTATTGGACCAACCGCTTTTGGTCTATGGACCGAAAACAAATTTTGCTGTCCTCTTTTGGTTTTTTTGCGTATAGCTCGAATACTATTGAAGATACAAAAAGACATTAAACATAAAAAATGTTCATGAAGATGCGACCTTCAAAATGAGGTCAAGGTCAAAGCTCGAGGTCACAGCCCAAAAACTTTATTTCACGTTAAAGTATCAAAATTAATACACATATCAGCTTGGAATGTTGGTTTCATTGATGAATCAATAATGAGAACATCATGACGCAACTTTCTTGCTGACGCAATCAAGAAAATATTTTAATCTGTGAATCAAAGCACTACTAGCACTGAAAGACGAAATCATAATGAGTTTTAGACACAAATTCTGATATGAGGAATAAAATTACAATTAACTCCGATAACATTACAACCATTGGAGATAAATTTATAAAACAACATTCTTTCAAAGAGCAATTGAGTATGGAATCTGGTTTGGGTGACTTGTGTTTGCATGCAAACATATCATCAATCGTTATTATTATTATTATTATTCCGCCTCAAAAATCATCTTGTCCAACCAAATTCTCAGAGATCACTTGCCCAATCATAATCAAACTTCACAGGTAAGTAGATTACCACCCAAAGATGTGCACTTGGGTGTTGAAATTTCCAAATGACGACCATCATTGGTCACTTTGAACTTTGACCCCAAATCTTATTATCGGATTAACTCGGAAACTGTAACAGATAGCTAATACAATGAAATGACAAAAATGTTAGTTAGGTCATGCCCGACATTTGTTACATTTAGACCGAAACTCTGTGGTCAACCGTTCAGGAGTTATGCCCCTTGAAAATTTCATTATATCTTTTAAGTAGGTTTTTCTCGAAAACGGTAAGAGATAGAAACCTGAAACACTTCCCATTCATCTTAGGTGATATGTGTTACATTTAAAAATGCCAAGGTCAAAAATCATTGGTCACTTTGAACTTTGACCCTTGATCTTGTCATTGGATTAACTCATAAACTATAAGAGATAGCTGATAACATGTAATGGAAAAAATGTGTATCTTGTTAAGATCTGCATTTGTTACAGGGGTCCAAAATTATTTGACCAACCGTTTTGGGCCTATGGACCAAAACCCGATTTTTGATGTCTGATTTTGGGTTTCTTACTTATAGCTCAAATACCACTGAAGATACAAAGATACATTCAATACAAAAAATGTTAAAGAAGATGTGACCTTCAAAAGAAGGTCAAGGTCAAAGTTCAAGGTCATGGCCAAAAACTTTATTCCGCATAAAAGTATCAATAAATGTACATATTAAGCTGAAATTGTTGATCAATGATGAGAATAGTATGACACAACTTCCTGGAGAAACCCAGAAATTGTTTATGAACAATTGACGGAATAGTTATACCCCGCAAACAAAGTTTGGGGGGTATATAGGAATCACCCTGTCTGTCTGTCTATCTGTCTGTCTCTCCGTCCGTCCGTCTGTCCGTCTGTCCACACTTCTCGTAAGCGCAACTCCTCTTAAACCACTTGAAGGATTTTGATAAAACTTTGCACAAAGAAAGGACACTATATGGAGATGTACATGAAGGAATATAATTATTGTCCGAAACCAGGAAGGGGAGATAATTCGACTTTGACTTTTCGTTGATTCCCTATGTATGATTTACATCGTAAGCGCAACTCCTCTTAAACCACTTGCAATTGAAGGATTTTAATGAAACTTTACACAAAGGAAGGACACTATATGGAGATGTGCATTAAGGAATATAATTATTGTCCGAAACCAGGAAGGGGAGATAATTCGACTTTGACTTTTCATTGATTCCCTATGTATGTGTTCTGTATGGGTAACCCTGTAAGCGCAACACCTATACAAGCTCTATAGTAACTAATCATCTTCAGAATCAGTGGCTACATTTGCATATAATTTGCAGAATTTTGCAAATAAATGCAAACCGCTGATTTTCTTTGAAACAAAATAGCACGATAAGGGTTAATAAGAAGGGTCAAAGGCCGTCTTTTTCAGGTTTTGGTGTTTTTTTCCAACTTTTTGTCCCACTATTTTGTACAAAAATCGGGAACTTTGAAGAACTTCAAAATTTTCGATTTTATTTTTTCCTTTAACACTTACCATGCGGGTCCCGTCTTTTGACAGGATGCAGTCATACCTCAGTTGAACACCTCTTACAGGTCTCAAAACCTATGCAAATACGGTTTTTAACGCTTGTAGCATGGAAATAGTTATTTCCCACAATATCAAATGTCAAGAAAGGACAATTTTGCCACTCCTAGGTATCTTGTGCATGAAAACGTAGGCTGTAAATTAAAAAGTGCAAAATATTCGCACATTTTGGAACGGGTGGGCTCTATTTTTAGGCAACCAGAATGCAACACTTTATCCCTAATACTCTAAATTGGTTTATAGTAATAATATGATGTCATATCTAACACTTGAGATAAGTGTTAGTCCCTCGGGTGCATGAGTCATCACCACTTCCCGTTTAAAGTGCAAAATCAAGTAAAAATGTCAATTTTGAGGCCCAAGAATAATATAAACCTACACACAGATCCTGCTTCTACCTAACTATTCATCCAGTGTAAGCAGAAATGAGCGAGTCACACAATAAAATGTCAAAATATTTTTATTAGGAGTTTTAGAATGATTGATAGATACAGAATAAGTATAATGAAAACATTTCAATTGATAAATTAGCGATTTGACTTAACACAAATATTATGCAGCGTGACATGGGGTCTTATTACATATAAAAATCGGCCATTTTCACCAAAGAGTTAGTGTAATCTATTGCCAACACTTGGTGTCCGTCCGTCCGTCCGTTAGCATTTGAATCAACTTCTCAGAAACCATTGAAGTTAATTCGTCCAAAACTTTAAAGATTAATGAATAGAAGGCCATTTCGTTCAATTTCGACAAAATCATGGACCAAGCTTGGAACCCGTAGTAAACATTGGACCCTTTGAGAAAAAAGGCCATTTTCACAAACTCCCATGAAACCACTGAAGCAAATTCGACCAAACTCTACAGGAATAATGTATGGGACATTCTGTACGAAGAGTGGTTTCGATCCAACAAACAATAAGGACCCCATGAGAAAAACACCATTTTCATCAACTCATCTTAAACTGCAAAAAACAATATTAACTTGATAAAAATTACTAGGAAAGATGAATTGAAAGTCCTATAAAAGGATCGCCCATTTCGTCCCGATTTGACAAAAAATATAACTGCTCGTAAAAAAACGATATTTAACATTGGAACGTTTTGGAAAAACATCGATTTTACCATTTTACCAACTCCTCTGAAATGACTGAAGCAAATTCAACCAAACGAAATATATGATAATTCTTAACAAAATTCTTCGGGAAGTTTTGAGTTTGATTTTTCTTCCGTAGTACGACAGTGTTTTACCAACAGGCTAGGCTCCTTGAACTAGCCGGCAGATTAGAGGCGGGCACTCCTTGACCCATCTATCAAAATATGTATTGTCATTTTCTATCCATTCAAGATTGTGGTCATGGAGTTAGTGGTCTACCTGTATTAGGCTTTATTAGAATGTTTGTTATACTATAGGAAAACGGGATAGATAAGGGGGTTTGGGTACCCATCAACCGGTTTAACCCTACCGCTGGCTTTTGCTAATGCATACAAATAACTAAATACCAAGGTTACTGTGAATTTACTTTCTGCATATGCGCATTTCGACAACTTATGTCTCATCAATGCAGATAAAGTAAGTGAGAACCGAACCGTCAGTCTAAAAAGAACAATCCAAGGACAATGGCAACGTCGGAAAAACAAAAAAACGAAGACATAACATGGGCATGACACAGAAAAGAAAATGAAGACACGCACATATACAAAAATGAACAACACGGACCCAATAAAAACCATGGGTGAGATCAGGTGCACCGGTAGAGTAAGCATCTCCTGCTTCTTATAAGACACCCGCCGTGTTGAACATGTCAACTCCGGTAGTAAAGTCAAATCCGGTAGAGGAAAAACAAACTTTACTGGCAAAGAGAAAGATCTGTTGTCATCTGGGAAACAGATATCTCATAGCGGTCCACAAGATCGTGATGTCGACCGTAAAACTTCTGTAGTGATGACCTCAAGTTATGGGCAACATACCCTTGCTTAAGTAGCCTATTTGTAAGCAACCGAGCTCTATCAAGGTAGTCACTGTATCGACCACAGGCCCTTGAGTAGCGAATGAGTTGGGAGATGTAAACTCCGTATGCTGGTGCTTTTGGAATGTTGCTACAAAGAAAGGGAAAGTTGACTATTGGAAAAGTGAAGTCATCACGTTTGTCATATAGCCTAGTTTGTAGTGTACCTCTTTTGTCAATTTCAAGATGAAGGTCAAGGAACGAGGCTGATGTGGAAGTATCTGTAGTATCCTTAATTTCTAGCTCTTTTGGATAG
>MJUU01005119.1:41444-64767 GCA_002080025.1 Modiolus philippinarum
TTCTTCTATTTTGGTTTTGTTTTGTTTTGTTTTGTTTTCTTGTTTTTTTGTTTGTTTTTTTTGGGGGGGGGTGAAAATCTTTCATCATGATAGTAATGAATGATTCCTACAATTTGACAATGTGTGTTATGCATTTTTCCTTGTTTTACTTCGTACAACCTCTTTATGTGTGTAGTTGGTCTTTAATCCATTAGGTTTGAAACTTTTAAAACCAAAGCAGTAAAATTGAAAATGTAGCAGGAGAAAATTAGTTTATGATGTACAAACAATAATTGGTACTTAAGTACTTATCAGCGAAGTATATGGAATTCTTAAGCAATAGTTAAGTTATTTTCCTTTACACCCTTATACGAAATATACTTTTAATGGCATTTTCTGTCATGATCGTAGTGTACATGGATAATAAGATGTTGATATGGTTAAGGGGAACAAAGGAAATGGGATAGGAAAGACAATCCCTCGAGGCGGGAGAAAATAGATAGGAAAGGGGGAAAGGGACAGGCTAGGGGAAATGAGAAAAGAAAATGAAAGCGAGACCGTGAGAAAAGAGAAGTGATATGAGAAAGGACAGAAATGGTGGGAGAAATGAGAAAGACAAACCTATCCGCGCTCTCTGATGAACATTTATATGGCTTAAATCATTTTATCATAACAAAAGATGTCCAGACAAAATATTTCTGACAAACAGAAAAGGAAAATACTCGTGTTTGTGTTTTTTTTACATTTAACCGATAAATCAATGTGTAAATGTCTGGAAATATTTTGCTTTTTGTCTACGCCATTTTCTTACAATGTCAAAACTGACACTTTGCCTGACTATGTGCCATATTAATCAGTCTTAGTATACATGAAAGAGGATGAATTAGCTAATATCCATGCAAGAATATTATTTTGGAATTTATATATGATTGTAGATTTATGTCAGGTTTCTTATCACCATGAGGCTATAATCCATTGTGACATACATACAAAAAATGTATAAATATAATTTTAATTGATTTCAAAATCTTGTCACGTAATTGATAAAAACAAAGTGAAACAGTGTGAAAAAAAATTGAATATATTATAGTAATTCATAGACATTTAAGTTAAACTTCTGAATTGATTGGTCTCTTGTCAATCAACCTTTAGAAATGTTGCAATGAAAAAAAAAATTCTTACATAAAAAGTAAAGGAAGCAACATGTTAATTGTATAGTTTCTGTCGCAAAACTCACGACGAAGCTATTTTAACATTAGATTTTTTTAAATAGGAACTCATGTACTTAAATTGTACTAAATATCACTTGCAAACAAACCGGAAAGTAACATCTTGAAGTTTAAATTTCTGGAGAGACAATTGCTAGAAATAGACTTAAATTAGTTTTTTATATCTACTTATTGCAGGTTGTTTATTTGAGCATTTGTTTACGTCTCAGGATAGGCAGAAGTCTGTTTCTTTTCATGGCTTCATCTCTCTAATAAAACTCACAATGAATTGCATAACTTTAAAATGAATTTTGTTATGCAGAAGCTGAATTATATAATTTAAAAAACCGAAGGCGTAGATCAGATTTACCAATTTTTAAGTAAGTGGACTATTTTATGTAGTTGCATTAAGTAAAAAAAAATCCAAAAACTATAGCAACGAAACAAAGAGCTCCGTTTTACGTTGTTAGTTTTTATATAGTATATGTAATTTTGAAATATAAAGGAATAATTATACCGTCGACTGGATTTAGACCCCTGACGATATTCACATTTTTTTAAATGTTTAGAAAAAAAATGATTAGTATGAAGGTCTCTCAAAGTTTATCTTACAATTTAGATAATGATAACAAAACAAATAGTATTAAAATGAACTATATTCAAGCAAAAACATAAACAGGTAGGTCTACAAACCTATAATGTACAATTTGCTTATGTTCAAATCACATCTTCATTGGTTTTAAGCATGTGAGCTTAAAATAAACCCAACGCACAAAAAACAAGATCATGCTCCACCATATCAAAAGAACAAGTGCTTATTCTAATTCAGTTCAATTTCACAAGAAATTTCATAAATAAAAATAGATATCTTTGAGAAGATCCAGACTATTATTACCGGACTAACACCGACTGTGACAAAACCGAACTCTTCACACACGGGTGCCACGACCATTCTTACCCTTCCGGGACACCTTATGATACCCCAGCTTTTGTAGGGGATAACAGTACTAATGCTTTAGTTATGTGGCGTTCTTATTCATTTTTGTTTTATTTTATTTTTTTTGTCTTTGTCATACTGTCTCAATTTGTGTTGGATATGTATTGTCGTGATTTGGGATTTATGATTTTAGAATCCCTCCCCCCCTTTCCTCCTTCTTGCTTCGGTATTCGTTTGCCATTGTATTCAATTTAATGGTTGAAACAAATGTATATTTAAATTCTAAATTACTGACAAAATTGATACAAAACTTAATCCCATGGAGTTTGACATCAATGCAACAAACTGTTAGTTATGAAAGCAAGTTGCATAGGAGATAATGTTTCTACAAATCAATTTATTTCCAAAAGAATTGAACTTCATAACTTTCAAAGGAATGACTACAATAACGTATTATGTTTCTTTAGAAATTGCAACAATCTTAAGAAATCAGAACGTGAATTTTTGCATGCAAATTTCCGTTTCTACACACTATCAAAAGATTTCTTCGTGATTATCGAGTTCCTTGTTTGAATTGGATTTCAAATCTATATCCAGGACCATTATAATTTTCGAAACTGTCTGAAGGCAAACAATATCAACAGGCTTGCCATTAAACATAAAAGAAATTATTTAACGAGATCCTAGATGTCACATTTAACGTACAATTACACAAGCGGCCTTTGTCAGAGACGTTGACGTCTGCATTGTACCTGCACTGGTTTCTTACTTTCCGCAATCATGTTAATATTCGGGTCTCGACTGTAACTGGAATTTCATCACGAAAACGTGTCTTTTTCAGAGCTTTCATCATGAAAAATTTGCTAGGACATGTATGAAGATAAGTGTTGTTTACAAGATTTTGTGTCAACAAAGTACCAAGCGAGTTAGTGTTTACATTTTCAAAAGCAATAATGCAAGCGTGAACATCATACAATTTCAAAGTCGGCCTAAAATGTTGGACATAATCAAGTTTATATTCGTGACATTAGTGCTAGTACCATCTCAATAAACATAGTTATCTTCGTGACCGCCTTATCAATCAAGTCTTCAAAAATGTCCGTCTTATACGATCATTAAAAAGTTTTCAATAGATGTCAGTACCTTGTAAAGAAATTTGAAGTTTCGGTCCGAACTCTGATATAAGATTTTTTACTTAATACTGGGATGATAATTTCTTTTTTCTACGACATTTCAATAACAATCGCCATTGCGTTGCTACCGAACAGTACCGAAATGGAAAGAAAGGTTTGGCGCGCCATAAATCCAATTCAACCGACCATTCTTTTGAAATGCCTAAACCAAGTTAGGACCATTGCGATCGACAATTTTTCCAAGGTTTCCATCTGCTTAGCTTTTTGTCTCATGGTGACTTCAAAATGAAGAACAACAATGATCGTATTGTTCCATTTGTTTAATCTTACCATGTATCTATAGGGATTTTTGCCATGTACATTTACTCCATATCCCTTTATGTGTTCAATGGCTCTAGACATTTCTGTTCTGTATTTGTTGTCAATACCTCCATTTCATACAACTACAATATTTTTTTGCTTGAAACAATAAAATTGAAATAAATTTTAAATACATTTAACTTTACAACATTACGCTGTAGAAACATTCAAAATTAATAGCAATAACATATGTAGATCCATGATAGATACCCTAGAAAATAGTAGATAATTCTTATGATTGTCTTAATATTTTGTTTCTTACGCATGTTTTGAAAATTTTGAATGACAAGGTTGAAGTGCTCAAGAGTAGGTTAGGTTTAGTTCTAAGTTACATTTATATTTAAATTTACAACGAGGCTAGTTCGGGTTTGGGATGTTTGGGGTGCTAGCTATTCTGCATAAATAGGATATTTCCCTAGTCACCGTTAAGGAAAACTTCTTGAGATGGAGCATTGAATCAAATCTAGAATTGAAATAATGAAGTTTTTATAGTGTCCTTGAAAAACAACTGGATAAATTATTACATTCTTGAAAGTCAAAAAGCTTTACAAAATTAAAATTTCACCCTAAATCCAATTCGACTTTATTTGGGTAAAATTAGCTCACTTATAATTTAATAATTATATTTTCTTTCCATAATTTGAGGTTGTCATTTCAGATATTTGGATATTTGCTTGAAGAACATTTTCCAGTCAAAATCTACAGATTGCTGTTTCCTCTACCACATTTGACGTTCAAAAGGGCAAGTATCTTTAAAGAACCTGATCTTAAGCTTTTTGAGGTCGTGTTGCTCATGTTTGTATGTGTGTGTGTGTGTGTGTGTGTGTGTGTGTATTCATTTTTCTTTTCTGTGCCCCATGTTTAAGTTTTTGTTTTTCTGATGTTGCCATTGTCCTTGGAATATTCGTTTTAGACGTGCGATTCGGTTTTTACTTTCTTTACTTTGAGCATTTTTGATTTCCAAAGTAAAATAGATATATAATTTTAATTACATATTTTACTCATTTAAATTGCAAATTATTGACAATGGTACCCGAGTTACTAAAATTAAACACGTGAATTTCGACATCAATACAAAACAACACTGACAGTGTGACTGGTGCTGTGCACAGAGCAGGACATGCTTACCCTTCCGGAGCACCTGATGTCACTCTTGTTTATTGAGAGTTCACACTGTTAGTGCTTTAGTTTTTTGTGTTGTATATGTAATGTTCGTGTGTTTTGTGGGCATGTGGTGTCTTTGGTCTTCCGTCTTTTGGTATTCTTGCTTTTGCCTTTTCTCTGGACTTTGATTTGTGTAATCTTGTGCTTTGTTCCTTCGGTATTCTACTGCCGTTGTTTAGTAACAAAAGCATGAAAAGGTAGTCATCATACGTGTACAAAACCACTGAATTTCTATTCTATTTAGTCGAATACAAGTCTCTATGATTGTTCAAAGAAATGAACGCGATAACTTTCAGATTACAATAATCACATAAGTACATGAACCATTACATTTTCTACTTGTAATTCCGAGCATACCGTGTTCCTTTCATGAATTTGAAGACGAAATACAGGACCATAATATTTCACAAAAGAGTGTTCAGACAAAAAAGAACATTTTCAATTGTAGTACAATCAACATCAAAATAAATTATTTAATAATAACGTAAATGTCACACTGAATGCACAATGAGCATAGATATATTGCGTGGTTAGTATGCTGAATGTTTTTATTTGATCAAAAAAGAGAAAAATCCCCATACATTCTCAATAACACGCACGTATTATATAAATGATTTGAGTAAATACAAATTCAGTTTCAGTTTATTTTAGTTTTCATTTATGTATGACGTTCTAAGACGGGAATATGATGGTTTACATAAAATGTTCTATGTTGGATTGTGTGTTCTCGATACTGTCGTACGTCTTGCGGATTTTCCTTACTGGTCTCTCTCTCTCTCTGATTGCTTCGGACTTTTGATGTCACTTTTATTTATTTCAAAGATGTTCATTTGGACAACTTATGTTTCTCCGATGCAGGACAAATCAAAACATTTTGAAAAACAAACCGAAAGACGGATAAAAGATTATGGAGAATAAAGTATGGACATGACATAAAGGAGAGCCAAAATCAGCTACGAGCAGAGCTTACTCTTTAGTTTAAATAAAGTCCAAAAAAATAGGATATTGCATGTTTTGATATAAATGCCTTTTTTCAGTTCAAACATCATAGTACTGTTTATCGAGTTTATTCATTCGAGATCGTTATTTACATTTAGATATGTCATTTCCGCAGATGAAAGTAAGAAATGATTTTTGGCATTATCCTCCAAAGATTTGAACAATGAATTTGTCCTTTTATCAATACCTCATTTCAAAAGTTGTCCAAATGCGCGTTTGCAGAAACTAAATTCACAGTAACTTAATATCACTGGGTCGACGTCTCTACTGGTGGATTAATAGTCCCTGAGGATATTCAACAACCTAGTAACCAGTACTTTGGTGCTAGCCCGAAAACCGATTTTACTCTGAAAAACAAGCAATATATAAATATAACAAAATTTTGTTCAAAACGAAGGAGTTTTTCCCTCCTCCATAGCTCTGTCCTTTTGGCAAATTATTCTCTATCAGGTTTTATACATGTTTCGGTTGATGGATTTTCAAATGTTTTGATTTGATCTGCACTGAAGAGACACAAGTTATCAAAACAACAGCAGTAGAATACCGAAGGAACATGGAAGTGGTATTTACAAAAATCGAAGTCCAAAAACATTGCCAAAACGAGTACATATGAAACAATGACGTTAGAAAGCTATAAAGCACAGAAATAAATCGAAATGCGCAAATGCAGAAACTAAATTCACAGTAACTTCGGTATTTTTTTTCAGATGATTATTTTGTAAACATTTTAATTGAAATTAAAATGAAAGGTGATTTTTTTTTTATCTGCTTGGCCATGCATGCAAAGCAGGAGACACTTGCCTTGTTATCCATGATCAAATATTTTGCATAGCTCATTGAGTAATTTCAAGTTTTTTTGTTTTTGTTTTTTTTTTTGTGAAATTCATTTATCGAAAATTTTTCTAGGCTACAATATGTATTGCTCATGTAGGGGATCGCGATATCTCGTGATTTGTAGGGGTGTTAGATTTTTTTACTCGCCTATCTTACACCTTTGGGGGGATTTCTCTATTCAACCGTAAGCACACGCGAAAATTTAAAGATGTCAGCCATTGCTTCGAATTTTCTTGTGATTTATCCAGTATTATTTGTTGTCTCGATTTAGAAAATGTTGCTGTTCATCTAAAGAATGCAAAGGTACCTCTGAACCAGCAACTTGTTATGAACTACAAGATATGCGACTAATTATTTGAACAAAGATTTAAAAATGCACGCCAATTGTTTAAAACTAAGTTTCTATTCAGCTTCAGTAAAGCTGATCATAGTTTTGCGAGTACTTTCAGAGCGTTGAGGCGAGAAAAAAGTATAAAACCTTCTTAAAAAGGCGAGATGGGCTGATATCAAACCCTCAGGCTAAGAAATCTTTTGCCCATCCCTCGGCAAGCCTCGGGATGGACATAATAATTTAGCATTCGGCTTTGGGACAAACCTATCTCGCCTTTTCCCTTGGGGTAGATACTCTATATCCTACGCCTTAATTTCATATATCTTTTTTTCTAACGTCCTTAAACTGTTCAAATACGACAACATCGCACAAAATCTTTGAAAGAGCTATTAATATATCTTTACATCTTTGGGTTTCCAATGTTTAGACTAGTGCTTCCGTGCTCACTTCCTTTATTAGAATAAAAGAATTTTTATATTTTCAAAAACAATTGCTAATTAAGTTTGTGTAAGATTTTTAAACATATTTACATGTCAAATTTCATTAGACTTTTACATCCAAATATCTTTACAATATTCTGTCGTGATTGGTGTGTTCTATGTCTCTGTGGAGATGACTAAAACATAAGTCAGCTTATCATAGCAAAGCAGAACAGAAATAATAATCCTTACAAACTAAAAGGAAGAATTTCGATATTTTGGGGAATAAGTACTTCTTTCTTACAATTTTTGGATTATGGCTTTCTATATAATTTGATTCTAAATGCTGCTGATGGGTGGTTTCTCACTGAAACACGTGTACAACATAACAAGATTTGCTGTTTATTTTCAAACTCGGATATTTTTGTATTTTCAAGTAAATGTTTGTGCGAATCTGATAATTTCAAATGTGTGAATAACAAAATACCGAAGTTACTCTGAATTCAGTTTTTGCGTATGGCCATTTGGACAATTTATGACTCTTCAGTGCAGATAAAAGCAATACATGAGGAATTCATAAAACGTAATATGGGCAAAAGCTAATAAAATAAAAGATGTCTATATTTGCCCTTGCCACTTCACAATGTTGTGATTTCTATTTCTGTGCTTTGTGTCTGTCTAACGTCGATGTTTTGTGTCTGGCGTCATTGTTTTCTGTGTTCCAGTTTTGGCCATGCATTTGGACTTCGATTTTTGTAAATTTCACTCCTTTGTTCCTTCGGTATTCTACTGCCGTTGTTTTTTGTCCGACTATGTGGCATATTTGTGAAGAGATGAATTATCAAATATTAACTAAGGAATATTTGGAAATTTATATATAATTAAAGTTTGAAACAATGGTCACTTTCTACATTTAATATTTGTCATCATGAACTGCTGAATGATGTTTTTGTTTGTTTTATATATATAATATTACAATTTTAAAAACATTTTGTTTCCTTTAGGTTTCAGGTGAAGAATAGATATCATAAATTTGTCAAAAACATTTAAGTTACACTTTCAAATTGATTGCTTTCTTGCGAACTCGACAAATAAAGGAACAAAATAGATATGCCAAAATTCTAAAAACTCGTTCATTATAGGATCAATTTCGCGAAGTTCAAGGTCAGTCAAGAAAAATATTTAAGTTTCAAAATAGGAACTCATGTACTTTCAATTTTTCTTATCGATATAAAAGACAAATTACCGTAAGAAACCTCCTTAGGTCCAGATTTCTTGAACGAAAAGAAATAATAGATTGAATTTTTTTTAAATCATTTGCCGTCATTTATTTAGGGTTTCGTTTAATTTCAGGGGTATTACATTACTTTAGTATGAATTGGTTGTCTTGTAGGTCAAGTATTTTATGGAAAATCTCAGTATTAACATACTTTTTAGGTCAAGTGGCGTATTCTATGCAGTAGTAATAAGTTTAACCATCCCTCTGTGTGGCAATTCACTTAATGACTCTGTGCAGCAACTTAATGACTTGCTAAAAATAACTTGACTTTAAATCTTATAATAATTACTAAAACCAATTATTATCAATGATGTTTTTAGTTTTTGATATAATGTATATGAAATAATTATTCTATCGTCTTAATTTATTGTTTATAGGAAATTGAATAGTATAAAGGCTACTCGAAGTTGATAATGAGATTGAGATTGCGATTGAAATAAAATAGTAAGCACAAAAAGTAATGAAATAAATAAAGCAATAAGATAATAAGACAAACTCCAAAGACATGGCAAAAACGGCAACAGAGAAAAACATAGATAAAATAAGGACGTGGGACAGCAACAAGAACGTAAATAAAAAACGACATTAAGAATTAAAGCACTCATCGTGTGAACTCCCATGAAAACCATAAATATATTTTTTTCTCAAGATCTAGGTACTTCATATCAAATGACCGAGTTATGAGAATAGCAAACAGAAAACCGAAGTGGCAAACCCATTATTATTTAAAAGGTTGCTTTAGAAATGAATCCAAGAAATATGACAGCAATAAAATAAACAGTAAAGGTGTTTCAATGGTATTATTCTACCTTTTGTCCAATACTTGTTCATGCATATAGAAAATTAACAAAATAATTATAAAAGTTAAAGAAAGTTCCAAAGAAATCAAAATTTTTATTACTTTTCCCTTTCACAAAATTTTCATTAGAACAAGATGAACTAAAACACGTGAACTGAAATTTGCTGCTGATTTATTACGCATAGGAGCTAATTTGATAAAAATATTTCCTATAGATATAACAAGAGTTATCTCGCACCGTAGGAGTTAATTTGATAAAAATATTTCCTATAGATATAACAAGAGTTATCTCGCTTATTTAAATGGTGACCCATATTTTCATTTTTCAAATGTAAAGAATATAATGATTTAAAAACACATGAAAAGTATGAACAAAATCTAAAACATATCTTTAAAGTTATCCTCTCAAATAGTAATTTCATTTCCCGTTTCATTTCTATGAAAAATCCTTGAATTTTCTATTTCAATTTTAGCGCTTCAATGCACGATGGCCCCAAATTTTGTTTTATGTTTTTAAAAATAAACAAATTGTGCTTCAAAACAGAAAATTTCACAAAATTCTATATTAATATCCTGCAGACACTTGATGATAATATATTACACGAGACCTTAAACTGTACAAAAGCAATCCCATTGCTACTAAAATTAGTTAATTGGTTTATTTACCTTTTTTCGTTTTAAGGAACAAATAAAAGTATTTAGACAAAAAAAATCTAAAGCTCAAAATTTTGATGTGCCGCTTACTGCCTTACCTTTATAAGGATTAGTACGAACGCAATCATCTACAAAATGGCAAGTCTTAACAAATAAGAACTCGAATTTGTGAATGGAAATATTCTTCTCTATATATGTTTTGAAAAATCGAGTTTGATTTGAAACCTAGAAGACCATTATAACTATCGAAACTGTCTTAAGGCAAACGTTTTCAATAGGCGTTCCACCAAACATACAAGACATTGTTTAATTAGAACGTAAATATTATATGAAATGTACAATTACACAAGTGGCCTACTCAGAGGACGTTGACATCTACCTACGCTGCTTTCTAACGTGGATAACATATTTGTCGTAACTTATTAGTTTGACGATCTTTCGTAAGATCAGTTTTAAATTCTTCATTCCAATGTTATTTTCAAAGGTAGACATCGACAGAAATTCCACCAAGATTAACGTCAGATTTTTGGGAGGGACAGATTCCCCAAAAAAATAAAACGTCAGTTAGATGCTCAAATAATACAAAAAATACCGAAGTTGTATAAAAACAGTTATGCTGTACACGTGTTTCAAGGAGAAACCTTTTATCAGCAGCATTAAAACCAAACAATATGGATAGCCATCATTCAAAAGTAGTCAAAAAAAGAAGTAGTCATTTCCAAAAATATAGAAATACGAAGCCAAATCCAGTACCAAGGACATCTATCGAGTGCTTTACACGGAATGAAGCCTTGGTATTTTTAAGTGGTTTGAATTTTGATAAAAACAGTAAATTTCTATTACACGCAAGGTAAAATTTTCATGTCAGACAAGTCTGACTATTAGGCTAGTGAATACCCTCGGGGACCTCTGGTCAACCAGCAGTGGCATAAAGCAGCGATTTTCTGTGTAATTTTCCCTTGGTCTTTAACCATTATTTTATTTTAATATAACATTGGGTAGTACGTTACTCGTTAGTTGGGAGGACGCTTTGTTTGCGTAAACTACTACATATCGCACACAACGTGTGTAGAACGTAGCTCTGGCGTTCGTCATGCGTGTACAGAACTCATCAACAACACGTTTGGAACGTGGTGAAATGTTGATTATGATCAAAATTATCCGACGCACCAAACTTTCAACAACGCACGCTAACGTGTATTGACATGGTTTGTAACATGTGGCGAACGTGCTGATTTATTTCACTACACAACGAAAATATTCTCAATGTCGGCACACGTTAGTGCTATGCTTTATAGTGTGACAGGGACATATTATGGACTGCAGTATTACATTGAGCAAGTCAAATAAATATAAAACAAACAGTGCAATATTCCGTTTTCAAAAGTTTTCCGTGAATCGTATTTGACACTTAATCCCATTTATTACCAAATAACAAAATACCGAAGCTACTGTTAAAACATTTCTGCATTTTTTGCATATGCGCATTTCGCATATACTTAAAGATACTTTTAGATTAGTGAAGGAAAGATAACAGGAAACACTTACAATGGCCGAACATTACAATCACATGCCACAATCCACCAGGGAACTGCACAAGAAAAACAATAAAACATAACAACGATAGAACCTTGATAAAAGAGGACATTTCGAGGTTCTTAAAGTACATAAGACAGGTAATTATAATTTATTCACAAAATTTGAATTTGAGTTCAATTTTGTAAACTTTGTCCCATGTACATCTACTCCATATCCCTTTATTTGCCCAGATCTGGTGTAAATCTATAAATCATTAAACAATTTAAAGAGCGTTTTTCTTTCGAAGCTGGTCGCCAAGAAGATCATGTTTCGATTTTAACTAAACAACGCATGTATGTTGCCAGTAAATCTCTCTATATATCTGAACAAATTCTATGTCGGCCTTGTTTTTTTAAGACATGACAAAACACAAAACGAATTTCCGTCACACTTTTCTTGTGAATTGAACTTCTTTTACATCTTTGTATTAAGCTATATACATTTGTAGTAGAAGTGGTACATATGTATTGCAGATGCATTAGCTTTCGGATAGTATATATTGGTCTTGATTCAAATAAAAGACCCAAAAATTTTTGAAACACTTCGCATATGACGCGAACTCCTTCATTTTTACTTTAATAAGGGGTTTAATTTTGTTGTAGAACTGCTGCATATAGTCTGTAGATACACAATAAGCTTCCGCGTGTCTTATTCATTTTGATGCAAACTACAGGCCCTAAGACATATAAGATATCGATGGGGGTAATAAAAAATTACCGGGACCGAGTGGTCAAGAGCCGAAGTCCATGAGACAAAGAGACAAATCAGGTTGAAACCACCGGCAAAATTGTCGACCCCAATAGTCCTTACTTGGTATAGGCATTAGGAAAGAAATGGTGGGTTAAACCGATTTTATGGCTAGCCAAACCTTCTCTTTTGTCATGGGCCTAAGATGTGTGATTCGGACTTTTGTTTTCACTTTTACCTTTTATGCGTGTGGCTTGCGACGCGAAAACCTTCTACATTTTTTGGATTTAGCAATTTAATTTTGTTACAGAATTGAAGCACATTGTATGTAGCTTTCGGACTTTTGAGTCCGGTTCAGTATGTGAGATATTTAGATATCTTTTCGCAAATACGACATTGATGGTGAATAAAAGGATATGGAGTAAATGCACATGAGACAAATACATGGTAAAAAACAAGCAAAGGAACAACGCTTTTAGTGTTGTTCTTCATCTTGAAGTCACCATGAGGCCTTCAACAATGAGCTTTGCTCATACCTCATAGTAAGTTCAAGACGGCCCCTTGCATCGGTTTAAGCGGAATTCTTTGTTAATTGTCGAGCAACGCTACATCCATGTCTTTCTTGGTCATGGGTGCGGGATTGTCAACAAACATCAATTAAACTGGCAAAGGCATCTTACAATCACTGTCATCCTTTGCCCGACAAAAGCACAAGTGTCTTAAGCTAGTGGGCAACTACAACATATAGACAAACACAGGGCACTCATCAAGTCGAATGTAAGAAAACTTGGCGTTATAAAATAGTGAGATGTGGGCACTTAAAACAGGTGGTCTGGATTACATTTCGAAAATTACAAAAATAATTGCAAAAATTCGAAAATATCAATAGTATATCCATATGAGAAATTCTCTCGCGCACAAGTACACCATAACTGAAAAATAAAGAGAGCATACATCTCTCGCACGGGGAATCGTTTTACGGACTCCACACTGCAGGAAAGACAAACTCCTGTCGTAAATGGTGAATAAAAGGATATGGAGTAAATGCACATGAGACAAAGTCTCTACAAATACATGGTAAAAAACAAGCAAAGGAACAACGCTTTTTTTGTTGTTCTTCATCTTGAAGTCACCATGAGGCCTTCAACAATGAGCTTTGCTCATACCTCATAGTAAGTTCAAGACGGCCCTTGAGTTCGTTTGATATTTTTTTTTCAATAAATGGATGTGAAAAAATTAATTAATATCACAAATATTATATATAATATAATACATAATATTTTGATATTGAATGTTCTGTTGCAACTTCACCTGGAAGTAGAAATTAAACAAAGTGAGCTAATATCTATTCGTTGTACAGTCATGATCCCAAAGTTCAAGGTACCTCAATGATTTTTTTTTGATTTTTCATAAAATGTAGAACTATTTCACATACACTCTCAAATGGAATGGAAGGTAGGAAATCTTTAAAGTTTTATATTAAATGCAAATTACTTGTTTACGTGCAAATTTTTACTTCAAAGGTTCAAAATGGATTGCATATGAATAAATGTGTACAGGTATTATCTCAAATATCTCGCTGTACAAACTCAATTTTTCTGTATGTCATTTCGTATATACTCATATTAGGTTGAAACCCTATATTTCTGCAAGTTTCATTACTCAATTTTAATCTATATTCTGGGATAATTGCAAAACGTTATTATTAATGAAGACATTTCGTATTTCGGTTTTTAACATTTATTTTTTTTTATTTATTAAGTTATAATTATTATGTCCAAATGAATCCTTACAAATATATAACAGCATAACAAAAGTATGGAATTTCATTTTTTTAGGAATTGCTGACACAATCGTTTTTTACATTTCAAATAGTCAGTTGCTGACAATGTTCTCAAAGTTGCTTCCTAAAAAATCTCATCACTTTTAACATCAATAATGAAACGATTATCAATTAAAACATGTTACTCAAGACATCATTCTTGTACAAAAAGACATTTCATTACTGCTATTGTTTTTTTACATTTGAAAAGGGTAATTACACAGGATTGTTTAACTGCATGGTTTCAGGCAGCAGGTAAATCTACAGCTTTAAAAAAATAATTAAAAGAAGAGCTAAAATGTTCAACTAAGATTGCAGTTATAATAGTGACCTTTTCAAAGGCTATTTTCCTACGCTGCTAATAGTTATCTGTTGTGGCCAATAAACATGAAAAAACGTCTTCCATATGAAAGCATTATATTATTTTTTGTGTGTGAATGCAGAATGGTTTTCTATGTAGAAACGAATTCAGTTTTTTGCCAAAAAATTTTGCCGGGCGCTTTTAGCAGTTACCAATAAAAGGGATACCAAGTCTTTGCAAATACCAAGCAATGGAACAACGCTTTTATTGTTTTTCTCCATCTTGAAGTCACTACGAGGCGTCCAATATACCGAAGAAAACAAATTGAGAAAAAATGGATGATTCTTACAAATGCTTCGAATTTAGTTCAGGATTTTCACGTTTCCTCTCTGGTACACTTTTTTAAATTCTTTTGTTATGTTCATCTTTTTTTCATTTTTTAACTTTACAGAATCATTTCTCTGTTACAACAATTCAACATGAATATTTTTAAAACATTACTTATTTTCCAACATAATCAAACTTATGAGTATTTTGTGAGTCGTTTTGAAGGACGTATTGCAATATCTTGATATATCGGTCTGAGATGTTAATGTTGTAAGAAATTTATATATATTGTTCAAATAATATACATTCATAGATATATATAACGGTCTATGGTAGGAATCCAGCAGGATTGGAATTAGAGACATGAATATTGAGATTGCCTTCCCACCGAGGGATTTGGCTGTACAGATATTACAGACAGATTACACTGCTCCCGCCATCTCTGTGTGGGAGCGAAGAATGAACCACAAATTTGTTTTGAAACGTAATGTGGGACTTAAGTATATTGATTAACCGAAGTTTGAACAAGTCTTATGTGGTCTAGTGGTATATGTAATAGTATTTTATTGTATGGTAAACTTGGTGCTTGATAGCCCTCAAGTCGGTGCTTATCTGCCCAGTTTATCTGGTGCCCATAAGCCGGGTGTTGGTGCCATTTTTGGCAAAATTCCAGCCGCCTTGTGCTAAAAACATCATTGCCACTAATTGTTTTTCTTTCTTATGTCTTATGCCAGTGTGGATGGGATTGCAAGATATTCTTTTCAGAATGTAACATAAACAAAGGTGAGGTTGAAGAGTTTTGATGTCGTGGTCATGACAGGTTTCTCATATGCGACTGAAAATGCTCCTTTACTTCATTGATTATAAGATTTCTAAACTGTCGTAAAATGAAAAGTAAAGAAATATTGTGTGTTAAATACCATCTTATACATAGGAAAAGAAGAAAAACAGGGAAAGTGTCAAAGAGACAACGACCCAGGGGGAGTTATAACAACTCAAAGCCACCATAAGATCTTCAATGAACGATGAGGAAACCCCGCACCCAACGGCAGGTCGGAGGTCGGACTTGGCCTCTAAATAAAGAGTAATCAAGTTCAGCGAAATAAACATCATCCTAGACTCACATGGACAAAAAGTGAACCAACTAGAAAACAGACAAGACACACAAAGGCTTAATAAATTTCCTGACTTAGGACAGGCGCAAACCTGCTGCCGCGGGGTTAAACTAGTTTTATTGGGCCCGAACCTTCCCCCTATAGCCAATGTGATGAATAAAAACAGTAAAATTCAGTTGGCAACAGGACTGAGTCAATTGTGAAAAATGAAACTGAAAGAACTAAATATACGGACATAAACATGAAATCACAAGAGACTACTAGCAGTTTACTGACATGCCAGCTCCAGACCCTTTTCGACTGACAAACTAACATGTCTAAGTGTTAGTGACTTTTAAAAATGGCAGTTTGCTATCAAAATTATTCTGCCTTCTCTCACATTGTTTGTTAGAGATGGTATACCATCTAATCAATTATATTCAAATGAACTACACTAAATTTTAATACGTTGTAACATTATTGACACAATGACATTAAGTGTATTGGCCGTAGTTTCTGCATATCAGGCTGTTTTTATAATTTGTGAATTCTACGAAACTCTGGTTTCGTAATCTAAAGTAAATCATTTTAAAATGATATTTTCAACAATTGTGGAAAGAATCATATACTTTTTCAACAAAAACCTTTGACAAACCCGAAAACTGTCTAAACTTCAAATATCTGAGTTTCAAATAAACACATATATGTAATTTGTATCTAAGTGAAAAAAATATGTCAAAGCAATGTATATGTTACAGGGCAAATTGGAATCAAGGAGGATCCGGAATCTTGTTAGGGCAAATTGGAATTCTGATTTCTCTTAGGACAAATTGGAATTCTAGTTTGAAGTGTAAATTGGAATTCCAATTTCTACTCGAACAAATTGAGATATCCAGATTTGCCTTAGGAGGATTCCGAATCTTACTGACTTATTAGAAAAATGTAATATAATTATTGAACAAAGTCACAATATAAGATACAAATGTATATTGTAGATTTCTAAAAGGCATGTAGTACATGTAAAAACATAATTTCAGTGCACATATATTTAATCCAAATATTGATCTTTAATCTTTTGACAAGACAAATTAACTTTTAACATCCAGGAATCAGGCAAAATAACAGATTCTAAATCCTTTTAAAGAATTTATTCCAAAAATCGTATAATGAATAATTATTTAACAAAAGAGGATCTTATTGGTTTAAAGTCTATTTATTTTCAAGCTCTAAATGCTGTGATCCTACTGCACCGACTGAGACAACGGCAGTAGAATACCGAAGGAACAAGGGAAGCGATGACTACAAAAATCGAAGTCCAAAGACATGGCAGAAACGGTTTGAATTATTCAATCATGTCAAAAAATCACTCCATCAATCAACATTGTCAGCCTGTCTGTGTGCAATTACAATTGTAAATGTAATACTTTCAGGTGTTCATGTCGGAAAGCTAAATGTTCCACAAAATGTCACAAGAACAATTTGAAGAAATGTTGCAATAAAAAGGTTTTGGTTTAAGAACGTAACTGTTTTAATCTGCCAATACTGATTTAGTTTTCCATTTATAAACATTTGATTTGATTGTTTGTTTATTTTAATTTAGCTAATAAAAGAATCTTAACTCATTTTAATCCAGAATCCTGCTAGCAATAATATCTAGTATGAAACTGGATAGTCCTAGAGAATCAGTCGTAAGTCTTTTAACATTTTATATTGACTAACGATTAAAATTTATCGAAAGATTTTTTGTGAAAAGGGCTCCTGAATCTCCTAGGGCAAATCTGGATATCCCAATTGTCCTAGCAGAAATTGGAATTTCAATTTACTCTAGATTAAAGCCAAGGAAAATCAGAATTCTAATTTGTCCTAGGAGAAATTAGAATTCCAATTTGCCATAAGAATATTCCGGGTCCTCCTGGATTCCAATTTGTCCTGTAACATATATATTGAGGAATGGCTGCCAACGATCAGTGCTAGCAGAATTGAATTACGTCTCCATATTATTGGACACAAAATAAGTATCATGATCATATAATAAAGAAATAAAGAAGTTCAACAATGGATAAATTTGACAATTTTTTAATCAAAACTGGCCAACTCCGAGTTCCATATCATTAGTGTGTCCGAACAACAGTGCAAAATCTCAGATGTATTGAGCCAAAGATTACAATGTCAAATAGGTATTGTAGTGTTCAAATATGATGAAAAATGGAAAAGTTCAACAATGGATTATTTTGTCAATTCTTAGTCAAACTAAAAAAGGGGAGATGAACATTTCCTATATGACCACAGCAATTGTGTAAAGTTTACTTCTGATGTAAAATCAAATTGTAAGGATCGTAACTAGCCATCAGATATCAGACGAGGCTAATGCTATGAAAATTGACATAAATTCCGAATATGTTCAAAACAACTATGCAATGTTTCTTAGGTATCATAGTTTCAGATTACACCAACTCAGTACCGTAATTTCAAAACTTATAAAAATATACTAAATGCAACCACGGATAAACTTAACATTTTGTTTTTGTTTATTTGTTCTTTATCAATTTTTTAACATTTTTGAGTTTATAATCTTCTAAATGTTTAGATTTTAGCTGCACAGATGAGATATAAGTTGTCGAAATGCCCATATGCAGAAAGTACATTTACAGTACCTTCGGTATTTCCTTATTTGTATTTTAAACTTCCCAAAAGGAGATGTACATATCTTCAATTGTAAAGGGTTCAGAAGTGTCTAGTTAAAGTTATCTGAGTTCAAAATTACACAAACTTGGTACGCAAAAGGGTGACAGACGAAGTAGAGGGACTAGTACACTTGAGGTCACTTTTTGTGACTGCATTTTTTAAACAGATTAACGAATATTCCATATCAGTTCAGAGACATAAGTTGTCGAACTGACCATTTGCAGAAACTAAACTCACAGGAACTTCGATATTTAATTTTTTGTGAGTGTTTATCAGGATGAAGATGTAAACATGAATATTTCTTAGTTTCGTGCTGACCAGTTAGTCGAACAAATGTTCTCCATAATATGTTGTTATTTATATTTGAATATAAATCAAAAGGACCCTTGCTCTGATTCTCAAGTTAATTGTTTGATATAAGTGATAGCTCATTGTTATAAATCAATTATTGATAAGCAGCCAAAACATTTTTTCATTATGTTTAAAAGCAGCCTTGCAACTCGTAATAATTATAGTGCTGTTATTTACCTTTCTCGAAAAAAAAACAGATTCCCAAACGTCTTGTGTTATATTTTTAAACCATTAATGGAAAGTTTAAATACAATTCCCTAGAATAATAACATCTGCTTAGAAATCTGCACAAAGCATTTGCAGAATGGATTAAAATTCGTTGTCATTTATATAGAGAATTAAAAGCAGTTTCCTCAAGTTAATACCACTGATGTGATTTAAGAAAATATACTTCAAAGTTTCTTGATCCTTTTCAGAATATTTAAATAAACACGTCAGCTTGGGGAATGTAATAATTAGAAGTTATATAAAACAGTTAATTCTGAAAAGGCAAAGTTCAGTAGAACATTAACCTTGAACTTAAATAATTAAGAGTACAAAAAGTTTGGATTTAAATTTGAATATAAATTTTACTCTGCATTTGATTGAATTGGTCTTTTTAGTTAACTACTTGCACATAAAAAGATTTATCTGTATGAAAATTTCAAATTGAAGACATTAACTTGTGTTTTGTAGAAATAAGAAATCAGTTTATTCCTCAAAGAGGCAGTCATACAATTCATTTGTACGTTGCATTTGAGTTTCTTTAAACTACAGTATGATCTAAAGATAAAAAAGTATGATCTACATTCAAAGGGAAAGAAAATTTACAACACAGACTCTCTGTAAGCACAAGACTAACTCAGACATGACCTTTCAAAGATTTGGCCGATTTTCAGTGAATAGGTTGTAATTTACCCATTTACCTCAAAACTAATGCTCGTTTGTCTTTTTTGTACAATGTTGCCATGGAGTAGCTATTTTGGACCATTTCAAAAACACTAAAAGGTACTTTTCAAACCCATTTTTTTTTTTTTTTTTTTTTTTGAAAATCAATATAATTCAAATATATCTTTCTTATGAGCTTCATTTGAAGACTTTTAAACTTTAAAAATGGTACAAAAGTAGGTCAACAAAATTCTGCTCATTTTGCCACTTTTCAGCCTCAGTGTTTAGAGTATGCACTAATTGTGTACACCTGACAGGTGTATTATATCATTAAATTACATTAGTTTCTTATTTTTTTTAATTGAGGGGGTAAGAATTAGTCTCAAAATTAAATGATAAAATGAACATTCATGCACTTTCATGAAATATTGAATATTATGTATTAATCATCTATGACCCTAATTCAATACTGTACACCATACACTCAATGAACTATCAGCTCAACATGAGATTACTTTGCAGTTGTTTGAAAGTCATTTGTGATGTTCTCAAGATCCTTCTTTAAATGTACTAGTATAGGAAAAAAAATAACTGATTTTTAGCTAAAATTTCAGCTGACCTTGACCTTAAGAATATTAACCTTGAAATTGTTTGAAGGTCATGACAAGTTTAAATAACTAACTACCGAAGTTATTGTGAATATAAACTCCGCACAGGCGCACCTTGACAACTTATGTACCTTCAGTGCAGATAAAATCTAAAAATATGGAAGACCATAACCTCAAAGATGTTTAAAAACTGAATGAGAACTAAATGTGAAGCCAAAATCAGCTAAGGCTAAGGACAGAGCTTTGCACGAGTGACATATTTCTTAGTTTTCAACAAAACTTTACAAAAATTTAGATATTGTAAGGTTCCAAACAGAATCGGCTTTTTGGTCAGCACCGAAGTTCTGACTACTGGGCTGGTGAATACCCTCGGAGACTAACAGTCTACAAGCAGATGCATCGATCCATAGGTAACAAGAAACTAAATACCGAATTAACTGTAAATTTCTCATACGTTGAAGTAACGTATTTTACTGGATATAATGAACAGTGGTATGATCTATTTCAAGAAACTGATTTTTTTATAGTTATATAATATTTCATTAAAATTGAATTTTGTAAAAATGGAAAAATAAGCTTGGTGAAAATTTGTATTGAACAAAAGTTACTGTTAATTTAGTGCTGCATATGCACATTTCGACAACTTATGTCTCTTCAGTGGAGATCAAATTAAACATTTGGAACTTCATATCCTAAATATTTGTAAAAGGATCTTAATAGTTAAGCCCAAATCGGCGCAGGACAGATCTATGTGAGAAAGGGAGATACTCCTTAGTTTTGAAAAACAATTGGCAGATACTGCAAATTTCTTTTAAAAAAATCATTGAAAAAATGTCAATATCTTGAAAATACTGGTCCACTCGTTCAGCTTTCATATCTATGGACTATATTGAAACTGTTTGAGATTGTTGAAAATGCTCCAAATTAAGCTTATAAAAATATATAGGAACCCTCTTTTAGGAAATACAATGCTGTTCTTTGAATAAATAAAAAGGTCTAAAACATGTTAATTTTAGGGTTTTTGCAATGAATCAAAATTAATAAACTAGCACTGTTTTTGTGACACATGGGTCAATTGCAACTTTTAAACGAAAAATCAGCTTTACAATGACATTCAATCTCTCTACCTATATTAGAATGGTTATTCCTACAGATTATCGATGTTAAGTATCATCTTCATCTTTTTAATCCCTGCTTATGCGGGTCTGTGTTGAGTAGTCATAGTGTCCCTTCGTCCGTCCGCCATAGGATACACACTTTGTGATGATAACTCCTCCAAGACAACATGGTGGAGTAAGTGAGAACCGAACCGTCAGTCAAAAGAATGTACAATCCATGGACAAATGCAACATCGGAAACACTAAGAAACAAGGACACCACTTGAGTACTTATAGAAAATATCCCAGTTCTGGTAGTTAGATTTACCAGTTGTTTGTCCGCCTTACGTCACAAACATGTTCACCCCATATGACCAAGAATGTACTTCAAAAGCATTACTTCATGAAGTTTTAGGCTTTATGACGTGACGTTTTCTATACTGTGACGTGTCAAATAGCTGTATTGTTGGGTCTGATGACAGGGCTCGGATATAACCTAAAGGACATATTGCCATCGGCATCAACTATTTCAAAATTTGATTTGATCTTTTAATTTTTTTATTCTTGAATCAAAAGTGGGAGCGGGGTTTATATAAGAGGCTGCTGCTGACAATTGTTCTAGTTCTAGGGACTGCAGATACCATTTGACATTTGTGATGATATACAGGAAAAAATACAGGATGAAAAGGAGAGGAAGTAATGTTGTCAAGGTCAGATTGTTTATTTTATATCTGTGAACTTATCCCAATATCTGAATTTACTTTATCTCAAACTTGTTTTGACAACTACTTGAAACAACAAAAATAACTCGTTTTTTATTTGTTTAATTTCTTATGAGTACTAACCATTAATATCTGACTGAATAGCTATATATATACACAGTCATGGTAAATATATAGTGTACCCGTAGATATATATGTATACATTTTTCACTGAATCCGTTTTATTATTCATTTATTTGAAATACACAATTTAATGAATACCTGTTATACTTGATATTAATCTCATGTACAGTTATATGAATATAAAATATCAAATCCTTTTTCTCTATACTCATAATACTGTTGATTGCTGTGTGCTGGGTGGGGAAACATAAATGGCTTGAATTCAGTGCCATATGTTTTGCCTTTTATGGGTCCCCACGCTGCAGTCATGCATGCATCAGTAGCAATATATCTTTAGTCGTATTTTGATTTTTTTAAGTTCAAATTATTATAAAATAGTTATTAAATTTTAACAGCAACAAAAATTCTTCTCCATATCTTAGGCAGTTTTATTGAATATTTATATTTAATGTGTATATTATCATATAGTGACAACTATTTGCCGTCTTGCATTCTGGTAGTCCAGTGGTTTACAAACCAATAAATCATAAAAAATTATCAGATTTCATTTTCTTGTTTTTTTAATGTATGATGTTTTACTTACTGTAATGTGCACCCAATACTAAGAATTTTGATTTTACAAAATTTTAGAGGTTCCTTGAGCAAACAAAAAGCCATTTCATTAAATCTGGATTGTCCACCTGCAACTCATTCAAAACAGCAAGTCAGATTCTAACCAAACTCAGAAGATATGCTGTCCTTTTGATCTAGCTGTGCATCTGATACTTGAACGTTAGAACTTGCATATTTAAAAGGTTCAGCAACACTCTTAAAAAATTTATTAGTTAATAAGTTTGTTTAATCCGCAAACAACTCTTAAAATTGTCGATTAAATTCACGCAGAACTTTTTATATTTTATTTTCATGTTTCCATACATTAGTATGGTATTCAAACTGTAATTCAGTAATTTTTTTTTTTTTTTTTT
>MJUU01005119.1:64783-77503 GCA_002080025.1 Modiolus philippinarum
CCCCTTTTTATTTTAAATGTATGTTAGTACTGAAAAAGTATATGCACAGTAGGCCAATATATAACTTAAAGGGTGCATGTATTTAAAAATGCATGAAGTTTGTCAAGTTGTTACTGCTTTACAATTTTTTTTTCTGTGTACATATATCTGTATATATAAACTGCAATAAGAACTGCTTTTTCTTACATAAAATAAGGCATGATTTAGCTAATTGTAGAAAAAGTAAGATATGTGTATTTAACATTTATCTTATTTATATACATGTATGTATACCTATCCATCAGCAAATATATCTATTATTTTTCTGTTGTTTTTTTTTTAATGAACACCAAAAATGTTTTGTTTATTTTTTCTTTTGAATGAGCCGTTGTTTTGGTTCTAGTATGTTGGACACAGTTTTTTGTTTTTATTTCTACTATGAATACTCAACTTTCTTTTCTTCTCACTGTTATCACACCAGAAGTCACATGATTTGTTTGCAGCATTGTGGTTCAAATGTAAAGAGAACTCAATATGGAAGGTATTAAATTTTCATCAGTAAATTGTCAGGGTTTAGGAGATATGGGAAAACGTAGAGATGTTTTTGATTACATATGAACAAAAAACTATAATATTTATTGTCTTCAAGACACACACTTTACAAAGGAACAAGAAACTTTTATTGAAAATATGTGGGGTTATAAATGTTATTTTACTTCTTATACCTCAAATTCCAGATGAGTAGCACTTTTGTTTAATAATAATTTTGAATTTAAAGTTCATCAAGAAAGAGGTGATATTCAAGGAAACTTCCTATGTATGTTTATTCTACGATAGGGAAACGGGACAGAGAAATGGGAGGTTTGGGTACCCATAAACCGGTTTAACCCTACCGCTGGCTTTTGCTAGTGCCGGTACCAAGTCCGGCTGTCCCGAGTTCCTATCGTTGTTTATGTTTGTCTTTTGTATTTTTATTGTGGGGTTTTTTCTTATGCAGTTCCTATTTACTTTCTGGCATGTGGCTATGTTTTTCGGCCATTGTAGGTGTTTCCTGTTATCTTTTTTATTCCATTTTTCCTAGCATTGGATGTTTCAATTGAGGGCCTTAAATTAACGCTGATTAGTCTTTATGGTCCTAATATAGATGACCTATCTTTTTATGAAAATATTTCAGAAATTTTAAATGACTTTGAAAATATTTCGTATGTGATTTGTGGAGATTTCAATCTGGTTATAAACCCAGACTTAGATTATTACAACTATATAAATATTAATAATGAGAAAGCTAGGTTAAAACTACTAGATATAATAGAGAATAAAGGTCTTGTAGATTCCTTCAGGGAAATACATCCTGAATTAAGAAGATATACTTGGAGGAAAAAACATTCTCTGAAACAATCTCGTTTAGATTTTTTTCTGATATCAGACAATCTATTACCGTCTCTAAAGGATTCAAAAATAGAGTCTAGCTACCGTTCGGATCATTCAAGTATAAGTCTTCATTTAATATTTAATGACTTTAAAAGAGGTAAAGGGCTCTGGAAGTTTAATAATTCTTTATTATTAGAAGAAGAATTTTTAAATACTATAAAAGAAAAAATCTTGGAAATAAAGAAACAATACTCTAATTATCCTGATAATATCGATATAAATGATATCAACGATTCTGAATTGGTACTTAATATCGATGACCAACTATATTTAGAAATATTATTAATGGAAATTCGTGGTAAAACTATTGCCTACAGTTCATATAAAAAGAAAAAAAGAAATAAACTTAGAAAAGAAGTTAATTGATGAAATATCCAGATTAGACGACAGTGAAATTAGTCCTGAAATTGATTTAGAAAATAAAAAGAGAGAATTAGAAGATTTAAGGCAAAAAAAATTGAGAGGTAATATACTGCGCTCAAAAGCACAGTGGATTACTGAAGGGGAAAAACCAACAAAATATTTTTGTGCACTTGAATCAAAAAATTTTACTAGTAAAATTATTCCAAAAATTCAAAAAGATAATGGTGATGTCTTAAGCGATCAAGGGGATATCCTCAAAGAAGTAAAAAATTATTATCAAGACCTTTATTCTGAAAAAAAGAAACAATCTGGCCTTATAAGTACTTTATCTGAAAATTTAAAGAATTATAGTGTTCCGATTTTAACACAAGAAGAATCAGATATGCTTGAAGGCCCAATTACATTAGAAGAAGCCTCTTTGGTTCTAAAGAATATGAAAAATGATAAAAGTCCAGGTTCCTCTGGGTTTACTGCGGAGTTCTTTAAAATGTTTTGGAAATCAATAGGTGTCTTTTTCATAAGATCTATAAACAGTAGTTTTGAAAAGGGTCTTTTATCCGTAAGTCAGAGGCAAGGTATAATAACCTGTCTCCCAAAGGGAGATAAACCAAGACAGTTCCTCAATAATTGGAGGCCTATAACATTGTTGAATACATCTTATAAGATTGCTTCAGGTGTTATAGCAAATCGAATTAAAAAGGTTTTAGGAAAATTAATAGATCCAGATCAAACAGGATTTGTGATTGGACGTTTTATTGGAGAAAATACACGTTTACTCTATGACATAATGCATATGACCGAAGAAAAAGATATACCAGGCCTTCTTTTATTTATGACTTTGAAAAAGCATTTGATTCAGTTTCCTGGTCATTCCTACAAAACGTTCTTAAATATTTCAATTTTGAAAAATCTATCCAAAAGTGGGTTGAAGTTTTTTATTCCAACATTATTTCTGCTGTAAATCAAGGGGGTAATTTATCTGATTTCTTCACTATTCAAAGAGGATGCCGTCAAGGGGATCCTTTATCTCCTTATTTATTTATTCTTTGTGCTGAAATTTTGGCAATACGACTGAGAAACAATAAAAATATAAGAGGATTAAAAAGTGTTAAATCTGAAAATAAACTATCACAGTTTGCAGATGATACTGCAGTGATATTAGACGGGTCAGAAATATCTCTTAAAGAAACAATGAAAGAACTGGAATACTTCAAAGAAATCTCTGGCTTAAAGATTAATTTTGCTAAAACTCAAGTAGTCTGGATTGGAAGTATGAGATTTAGCCAAAATATTTTATGTCCTGAGTTTAATTTGTCCTGGGGTAAAGATAACTTTACTTACTTAGAAATAGACTTCTGTACTGATTTGTCAAAGATAATTAAAATAAATTATGAAAAGAAAATGAACGAGATAAACAAACTTTTGAGAAATTGGAGCAAAAGGAATCTTACTCCTATTGGTCGTATAACTGTAATTAAAACTCTTGTCTTACCAAAACTAACACATCTATTCTCAGCTTTACCTAATCCAGATGATAAATTCATCTCAGTTTTAAACAGTACATTTTTCAACTTTATTTGGCAAAAACCAACTGGTAACGTTAAACGAGAAACTGTGATAAAAGATTTCTCTAAAGGGGGTTTAAAAATGATTGATTTAAATGCCTTTGTAAAGTCAATGAAAGCAGTATGGGTACGAAGACTTGTATCTAATGAAAAACTGAAAGATATTACAAAGTCACTTGGTATTGATTTTGATCTTTTGACAGAAATAGGGTCAGACTATTTAAAGGAATGTTCTAAAAAATGTAAAAATCCTTTTTGGAGAGATGTTTTGAATGCATGGCGAGATATTCTAATATGCAGTCATGACCATAGAAAAAATTGGGAATATTACCTAATGTCTCCTTTATGGTATAACGAAAATATCAAAATAGACAATACAAGGGTATTTTATAAAAACTGGTTTGAAAAAGGGGTGAAAATTATTAATGACCTACTTGATGAGAATGGTAAAATATATACTCTTGAAAGATTTCAAGAAAGATATAAAATAAAAACAAATTTTTTGAAATACTTTGGCTTAATTCATTGTGTTAAGAAATATGCTGAAAAGTTTAACAAAGACAATACAGATCTATCAAAAATATTTTATCCGTACATACCGCAAAACATCTCTCTTTTCTTGAAAAACATGAAAGGCTCAAAAGATCTTTATAGAACACTTACTAGAAATTCGTCTGATCCAACCAATGAAAGAAAGGTAATGGAAATGTTCAATATAAATGAAGGAGAAATGAGTTATATCTATAAAATGCCCTTCAAAATAACACGAAATTCACGATTACAGTGGTTACAATACAAAATAAACCACTTTATTCTTACAACACTCCTTCTTAACAAAAATAAAACTTATAAATAACCCTTTATGTTCTTTTTGCAACAATCATCCAGAAACTATGACACATCTATTATGGGAGTGCCAAAAAGTTCAAGCACTTCTTGAGAATCTAGAAAGTTGGATGACAGAAAATGTTAATTTTCAATTAAATTATAACAAAAAATCCTTCTTTTTTGGTATAACAAATTCACGATATAGTAAGGTACAAAATCTACTTTTGTTAAAATTGAAATACTATATTTATTCTTGTAGATGTCTAAAGAAAACCCCTTTACTCCCAGGACTAATTAACTCAATCAAAGAGCTTAACTGGACTGAAAAGTTGTCAGCAATGCTCTCTCAAGAAAGTGAAAAATTTGAAACAGAGTGGGAAAAATTTCATATTATATTTGATAATAACTGATTCATTAGTATTATCACCGGATTTTTTCTATCCTTTCAGAAATTTATTTTGCAGGATTTTTTTTTATTGTTTCTCAATATAAAAAAAGCACATGAATTATATATAAAAAAACACACACAAATGAATTTCAAAATTATTGTTACAGTAATGCTTAAACAATCATGTGACTTAAAAGCTTCCATATTTTCTCATTTTTTCTCTTCCCTCAATTCTTTCCCCTTTCTCTTTTTCTCTCTCTCTTTCTTTATCTTTTTTCTTTCTTAGACTGAGAACTTCTTATTTGAAAAAAGAAATGACAAAATTTGTATGACTGTTTATATGTGGTAATGATATTTATTCAGTTGTAATAATTGATACATGTAAATACATTTATAACTAATTGAACTGTAAAATTTACTTGTATATTTGATTGTACAAATGTTGTCATTAAAAAAGAAAATAAATATAAAAAAAAAAAAATTGGTACAAATTGTGCACCTCTCATTACAGATCTTTTTCTGTTCTGTTACAAAAGATACTTCATGAAAAAAAACTTCTAAACGGAACCACACAAAACTTATTTCTATTTACAATGATAACAGCAGGTATATTGACGATATCCTTTCTATATATAATCACCAGGACTGGGTTGCACAAAAGTTAATAAATATTTAATAGTCTATTAAGCTTTAACATTTCCTTCTTATTTAATCGACTATTAACTTTTAATAGTCTATTAAGTTTTAATTGAGCTTTGTGCAACCCAGTCCAGTTTTTAGGTTATGTAGACATCATTTTCCCACAAGAACTGGAATAAAATAAAGCTAGCAATGATTCCAAATACTGCCCTTTTCTGGATCTAACTATCATTATTTAATCTGGTAAAATAAAAATTAGAGTATATGATAAAAGGGGAGATTTTGATTACACTTTTACTAATTTCCCTTTTCATGACGGCAACATTCCTCTAGCTCCATCATACTAGTACGATTCGCACGTTTTTGTTCTACTCTTGACGATTTTAATGAACGTAACCCTACTACCACAGCCAAGCTTTTACAACAGTCTTACAGATTTCATAAGTTGTTGAATACATTTAAGAAGTTTTATAACAGATATGAATATTTAATATCTAAATATGGCGTTACTCGCAAACAGCTTATTACTAAGGGCATTTCTAATCCTCGTTTTTACTGAAATGCTGTTAAAAAATGCCAGAAACTGATTACAAACCCAGAAAAGCTGGAACGTAACTTACATTCTTTACGTAATAGGGGATATTGGTAAGATACTCTACTTTCATCCGTTAAATTAGCTTTGAGATCTTGTTACCTAAATTTTTACATACATGCTGGCCTCTCTCTGATACTGCGGATGTCAACTGAAATATATGATGATTCTTGACCAACTCCTTCGGGAAGTTTTGAGTCTAATTTTTCTACTGTAGTGCGACAGTGTTTAATGAGCAGACTGACAGCTAGCTGGTAGATAAGCGGCGAGCATCCCTTGACTCATTTTCCAAAATTACGTATTGTCACATTTCCTCCTATCAAGATTGTGGTCATGGAGTTAGTCGTGTACATTTATTGGGCTTTATTCGTATGTTTTTTATACCATAGGGGAACAGGACAGATAAAGGGTAGGTTTGAGTACCCATAGACCGGTTTAATCTTACCACTGGCTTTTGCTAGTGCCGGTACCAAGTCCGGTAGTGCAGAGTTTCTATCGTTGTTTACGTTTGTCTTTTGTCTTATTTGTGTTTTTCCTGTGTAGTTCCGTAGCAGATTGTGGCATGTAGTTGTAATTTCAGCCATGGTAGATGTTTCCTGTTGTCCCTTTTATTTCATTTTATTACCCACAATTTATTTATATTTCGATGTATCTTTTCGAATTTTATTAAATTACAACGGCTTACACACACATGTAACACCATGACTTGGAAATCAATGATGGAATGTTTTGTTTCTTTGCTTTTTCTTTCATTCCATTTCGATATATTTCTTGCGAATATGATTTAAAATACATTTAACACACATGCAACATTATGACTCGGAAACCAAGAAGGAGAAAGTTTGTTTTGATGTTGTTGCTTTGTTTTTTTATGTTTTTTTTTATCTCAGTCTTTTCCAGATCAGAATATCCTTTAACAGGCAGATCCGAATAAAAAATGCATTTTACATTATTCAGCTGAAAGCAAAAATACAACATGTAGATTGTGGATTAGACACAAATATGAAACTATTGTCATGGTATTACTTAAAAAAAAAATAATGGTACGGACGGACTCTGTTTTATTCGGTTTTGCTATAATTTATTACAACCGTATATTGGCCCTTATTTTTTAAAAATATTTTTACTCAGAGAAAATCTTTTCTAAAATTTCGAAATTAATTTAATTAATGTAATTTTCACTAACACCTTTTATCGAATTCTGAGACATAGTTTTGCAGCAATTAAAAGGTTTTTTTTCAGATAAAGTAAACAAAATTCAGCTGTTGAAATTATTTTCATTTTTAATTAACTTGACCAAAGGAAGGTCCCTTTCATTTTTGAGGAAAATCGAAAAATGATTTTTGGGAAGAAACTTTGTTTTTATATCAAAAAATGCATATTTTGAGAATTAGCTCTATGTCGTACGATAACTTAAGATTGCCTTCAGGGATTTGAATGATTTTGATACTCAGTGTTGTTCTTGACTAAAGGAAGCTCCCTTTCTTTTTTGAGGAAAATTGGAAAATTATTTTTGGGAAAAAACTTTGTTTTTATATGAAACAGTGCATATTTTGAGAATTAGCTCTTATGTCGTATGATAACTTAAGATTGCCTTCAGAGATTTGAATGATTTTGATACTCAAAGTTGAACTTGACCAAAGGAAGCTCCCTTTCATTTTTGAGAAAAATTGGAAAAACAATTTTAGGAAAAACTTTGTTTTTATTTGAAAAAGTGCATATTTTGGGAATCAGCTCTATGTCGTACAATAAATTAAGATTGCCTTCAGGAATTTATATGATTTAGATACACAAGGTTAATTGGTCTTGACCAAAGGAGGCTCCCTTCTGTTTTTGAGGAAAATTCCGAAAACTTTTTTTGCGGAAAAACAGCATATTTTGAGAATAAACTCTATGTTGTATGATAACTTGAAATGACCTTCACAGATTTTTATAAGTTTTATGCACAGTGTTGGACTTGATCAAAAGAAGGTCCATTATGATTTTGAGGAGAATCATAAAACATTTTTTGGAGAAAAAAATTAGTTTGAATATGAAAAAAATCATATTTTGAGAATTAGCTTAGTCGCCAAACGTTTAGATTTTATCTGCACTGAAGAGACATAAGTTGTCGAAATGCGCATATGCAGAATTTAAATGATCAGTGACATCGGTATTTAGTGATTTGATATATAACTTGAATTGACCATCATATATTTTTTCAATGTTTTGATTTCATCTGAACAGATGAGACATAAGTTATCAAAACGGCCATATACAGAAACTATATTTACAATAACTTAGGATTTAGTTATCTATGTTTTTTCCCAAAAATTGTTTATGATTTCCATGAAATTCCACAATCAGGTTTTGGGACACACAAGGGGGCGGGCCCTTTCTGACTTTGTCAGTATTCTAGTTACTTTTTTTTCCATGCCGCGTGATATTCCAAACATTCAAATTACCTAATTTAAAACAGAGGGTATCAATATTTACAACATAATATATAGTGTAGGGGAAAATTTTTTAACATTTTGTGAAGAATGTAGGACAAATGACAAAACTATTGACTGGAAAAACACTTTTTACTGGAATCCCATCGGAACCCCCTTGTTCGGAGGCTGAAATATGAATACCACGGGTAAATGAAGTGAATCAAAATGATATCTACATGGCACTCGATTGATGTCAACACACTTGTATACTTTACACTTTACACGTGCACATGTACATTGCATTTGATTGACGGATAACACCTATATTGCACATTGTTTGTTTATGCCGTTTTGAGAAACGCTCATATGTTTTGAATTTCGCTGCAACAGCAAACACCTACAGTGGCCGAAAAACACAGTGTTCAGCGGTTTCCTGGAAGAAAATCTTTGTAGCATATCCCATAGGTCAAATGTTAAAACTAAGTACACCACTGGCGGCCATGTTGGATGAAGGATCGGCATCCAAATAACAAAAATGGGGAAGTACCTCACACGTATCATTCGGCCCATGTTTAGTTTGAATTCATTCAACGATTCTTTGGAAGATCTTGGTGTGCATTTCGCATAGGTTCAAATGTTAGAACTAAGTTAAGCGCTGGCGGCCATGTTGGACGATGGATCGGTACAAAAGTAACAACACTTAGTCAGCACCTCACAAATATCCTTCATGTCTTGTTTCGTAAATACATTCAGCAGTTTCTAGAAGATCTGTGTATGCATTTTCTTTAGGTTCCAAGGTTAAAACTAAGAAAGGCAGGCATTTTGGATGACTGATCAGCACCTCACAAGTATCATTCATGCCATATCTGGTTTAATTCCATCCAGTGTTTCTCTAGAAGATCTTTGTATGTATTTCCAGTTCCAGTAGGGCCAAATGTTGAAACTAAGTTCACCGCTGGTGGCCATGTTGGAAGACCAATCGGCACCAAAGCAACAACACTTGCTTAGTATCTCATGAGTAAAATTTATGCTGTTTGATTGAATTCCATACTGGTTGAGTACCAGATATCGCCGTGTACCAGTTATTGCCAATTTTCACGTGCTTCGAATCGCGTATAACTTTTTTTACACGATTATGTACAGAAGTGAAAACAACATCCTAAAAATACATTCCTTGAAAAAATTTGTTTTATATTTTAAAAAAAAACAGTGAAATCTCAGATAAAATCCTTGGGAGCCCCTTTAAGATATATATTGCTATGTGTGTGTGTGTGTGTGTGTGTGTGTGGGGGGGGGGGGGTCGGTCGAGAATGATAATTAGCTAAAAATAGATTTTTTACATGTGATGTCGAAAAAGAGAACTTAAAGTGTCAGCTATACTTTCTGACAGAAATAAATGCTGACTATGTTGTTTTCTCTTCAAATAGTCTAATCATGATGAATTGGGGCTGTAAAGGTCTTCTATTTTCTTGTCATCGTGAACAAAATAGAGCAAAATTTGGCATTGATAGAAATCATGCTACTTTCAGTTTGAAAATTGCATTGGCTGACCTTTTATTCTTTATTTCCTCTTAGTTCATCCCTTTTTTGAGGATAAAAGTGTTAATTTGACAATTTGAAAAAAAAAGATATCGATAACTGGTACACAAATCAGCAAAAATTGACGAGAAAACCAACACTTTTTAAAACTCACTATTACTGCGCATGTGCAACGTAACTGAAAATGAACATGATTGGTTAATGTCATTACTTTGTAAATTTTATAAAAACTTTATAACGCGTTAAAAGTTTAGTTGGAGTTTAAGAAGATCAAATGCAAAATCACAGTGTGAAAATGACAATAACTGGTACACAACCAGTAGAGTGGTTATCTATATGAAGATCTTGGTATGCAGGTCAAATGTTGAAACTAAGTCTCGTACTAGACTGATGAGTCTGTCTCAAATCCGTGGAATATACCGCATATAGAGACAGACAGAAAAACAATTGTATCTTTTGATTTCATTGGCTTGCATACAAAGCGCTTTTTGATTGGTTGTTCTGTATTTAAAAATAACTTTAGAGGAAAACCCTTCATTACTTCCGGTCATATCCAAGTAAACAGCTGGCATCATTTCAACTGAAAGGTCTAACAGAAAGTTAGATTAAAATACTTTATAACAAATAAGTTTATTTCAATCGAGTTACTATTTTTGTTTTATTTGAAATTGGTTGTCTTGTTTGTTTTGACATTATGACGTCATACAGTGGAATTTCCACTTTTTTCGATTTGTCTTCATCTATCCCTTGAGCGTAACAGAGCAAAGCGTAGTGAGCCAGGGGCAGCACTAGTCAGTCTAAGTCCAGTACCAAAGTAACATCACTTGGTCATCAAATCATAAGTATCATTCATGCCATGTTTTGTTCAGTTCCATTCAGTGGTTCTCAAGAACAAGCTGTATAAAAGTCAGTTTACGACGGACGGACGGACGACGGACGCCAGACACAAAGTGACGGCAAAAATTCACTCTGGCTATAGCCGATTGAGCTAAAATGTTTCCGAAGAAAACATTTAAGATCAGTAAATATTTAGTTATATTCTATTTACGTGGTTAAATTTAAAATCTAAATATGTCTGTCAAACCTATCGATCCCTGCTAAATTCACGGTAAGAAAATGCATAGTTTTCTCAAAAACGTTGAAGGCAGACTCCCCACTTACATGTTCTACGTGAGGATATGGTTACACAAGTTGTCATTTCGTTTATTTTATTTGAAAAAATAGATTTAATTTTCAAGATATTGATAAACTTTGATACTGAAATACCTTTATGCAAAAAAAAAAAAAATAAAAATAAATAAATAATAATAATCATAGCTCATGATCGAAAAACTTTGTACATGTAATTCGCTCATGCGCTACGCGCATTCGTGAACTACTGCGTTATTCAATCATTCGCTGAATATTTTGCGATAATCAGAATCTCGGATTAGTTAAAGGATAAATATTATATTGAAAAATACAATGATTGCTGCGAATTTCTTCAAAATTATTTGATGTAAATTGATTATTTTTTTTTGTATCAGGTGATTTTATTCGGCTCCGAATATCATGATTGATCTACGCTGAATAGATAGCAGTTGTCGAAATGATTATCTGCACAAACTAAATCTACAATTTTCCATTTTATCTATCCAATTTTTGTTGCAAGGTTGCTATTAACATTTGTATATAAACCGATAATTTCTGTCTTTCTGTCATTTTAAAGAAAATATATGTTTAAAAAGAAACTGTATATTATCAGCGCATTTCTATTAAAATATTTCATAGCAGCTTAGAGTCATTATTTGATTTACCTTGCTATTATCCTATTCAATCAGACGTTGATTATGGAGAGATCTGATAAGATTTCAACACACAAAAAAGTACCTTCATTTCCAAAAAATGACAATGCGGCCTTCCAGTTCTGGACTTGAAATACATTCAAACAAAATTAATAACAGGAAACACCTGCACGGCCGAAAATTACAACACATGCCACTGTCCACCAGTGAGCTGTACACGGAAAACATCAATAAAAAGACAAAGTTACAGCAAACAACGATAGGAAGTCGGAATACATACACGTACATGTATTTGTATTCCGAATGTTTCGAACAAAAAATAAAGGGAATGACATTTTTGAGATATACATTACAAGTATGGGTTTCAAGGAAATGTTCATGTGCCACTTTAATCTTTTTATTAATTAATAAGAGAAATATTGCTTTATCGAAAGTATTAGAACAAAATATAATTAACTTACATTTAATTTGGTTTGAAGATAAACGTATTTTTTAAATTTCCTACGATTTTGTATTAAATATGCAGCCTGGAAAACCTATATCTTTAAAGAGATGTTATCTTTTGACCTTAAAGATAAGTGAATATTTGTATTTATGGTGATATTATTCCCACGAAAACTCGATATTTACAGAAAATGATAACTAAGCAAAATTGACCAACAAGTAGAATAACTTCTTGGAAGCCGTAAGCAACAAAATAAAATTCATTTTGTGAAAGGGTGTTTTCCTGAACAGTGAGGTAAGCTGTGGGTTGTTCTCTGATTGGACGTTTGCCGATGAAAAAGGGAGAGGCCAATAGACAAAGCAGTTCGAAAAGTTGGAAGGTTTTATTTGCTTTATCAACCATTATTTGTTTTGACTATCGCTATGTCGAATGTGAAACCTGGGTTTTTTCCCAATGTACAGTTTGTCTTTGTACAACAATATAGATTACAGTGGTTGAACTAAATATTGACATATATTACATGTATTAGACTAGTTAAACTTATTTTAAAGTTGTTAAAGTAAAGTTTTCTGAATTTGACATTCAAGAAATTAAGAATCACTGTAATAATTTTATTTAATAACAATTTATGTAGTAAAAAGAAATTATGCTTTCTACATTTCGTGAATGTAGATAGGTAGATACAATACAACTGACGACAGTTTTCCATTGAAATAACTATCAACTGTTCAACCCCTCTATAATTATACAACA
>MJUU01005119.1:81362-106247 GCA_002080025.1 Modiolus philippinarum
CACCTGTGTGACTCGGGTTACATCGGTGACGAATTCCACTTTATAATGTGTTGCAAATATTGCCATCAGGCCAAATCAATTTAATTCTTTGTTTGGCGTCAACTTTATTTTTGAAATGTAGGAGGGTCTGAGGCAAAAAAAAAAAAAACAAAACAAAATAAAAACAAAAACAAGAGGAGAACCTTTCAAAATAATACAGTTTGATGTGACCCATTCTCATTAAGTCGGTTTTAAGAATTCAATTGAATCTAGTGAAGATATTTTTTTCATCATTTCTCTTTTTTCTTATTTCAGATTACGACTAAATCCTTTTAAAATGTTTTCTTACCGTTATATATTTGTGGTCTTCTTAATCGACGATTTAACTACCTCTTTATTTGTAAAAACGAAAAATAACCCTTGTTTGTTTTCTTATAAAAATATGTATTTTCAACGCTCGCACTGACGCCAAACATAGAATTAATTTGACTAGGCCTAAAAGAAAGGAACAAAATTAATATTTACCACAATCTTGTTTAAAAAATTCAAACACCTATATATTCAAAAATCTGTTTTCATCAACAAGTTCTTTTATATAAGAAAAATTTTGTAAATTTATAAAGATAATTACAATGAGGGTTGCCCCTCCCGGTTAGAATTTTTAATCAGGATATTTATGTGTATATTGTTATCACACATGTGCTGTATATGTAAATGTTTAACTATGTATTTGTTTGTGAGAATAAAATTTCATTCATTCATTCATGGTCTTTGAGGATATTAAGCATGGGATTAAGTCTTTTGTGTAAATCCAGTGATTGTTTATAATAATGAATGATTAATTAAACAATGCAAATATGTGATATGTCCGATTATGTAGTACTATTGACTATATTATTGGAAGTCTAGATTTATATGAACATATTCATGATTTCAATATTTTGAATGTTGACTTATCGAAACATTTTCCAATTTCATATAAACTAAAAATTCCAGTTCCAGAAGATCCTGTCACAAGGAATGATGAAAAAACAGAGAAACTGAAAAGGTATAAATGGAATAAAAGCAAGGAGAATTTGTGTTGTACTCTGATTCAAACTTCTGATTCTTTGACGGAGATTGATAAAATCCTTGAAATTCTTGATGTTGATGTACATAAAGGTTCAAATTACTTGTGTCATTTCTTCAGAATATTGGTGATGAAGCTAAATTATATATCACATCTGTTAATAAGAATAAGGAATCGACGAAAAATGCAGAATGGTTTGATTCAGAATGTGCGCTACTAAAAAATCGTAAATGTAAACTTCTAAATGATTTTCGTTCCACAAGTGAAAGAGCGATACTACAGGAATATCTTTATATTAAGAGTGGGTTCTATAAGTTATGCGATTCAAAACGAAAACAATTTAAAACGGATAAGAAAGTAGAAGTCTGTAAAGTGGCACAAAGTAGTGATTCGCGTAAATTTTGGAATTTAGTGAAATCAGTAATTAGCAAAGCAAATAATTCATATCCAACTATTTCCAGTTAAAAGTTGTTATCATATTATAATAATCTTCTAAATCCAGAATATTTTGATAACATACCAGAGTTTTCTGACTATGTGTTAGATTTTGTAAACGACATAATTTTGAATGTGATTTTTGTGAAAATGAGTTTATTGAGTTAGATGGCGATATATCTAATGAGGAAATAATTTGTGAAATTTAAAAGCTTAAAAACAATAAAGCTCCTGGTGAAGATGAATTTCCATGTGAATTTTATAAGGCATTATCAGGCTTTTTATTACCTGTTTTGTCAAAGTTATTTAATAAAATTTTGCAAAGTGGTCAGTTCCCTGAGAATTGGCATATAGCAATAATCATTTCACTATTCAAAAAGGGTGATAGAGAGGATTGTAATAACTATCGTGGTATATCTTTATTATGTGTTATAAGTAAGATTTTTATGGGTATAATTCACAGTAACTTCGGTATTTAGTCATTTGTAAACGATTAACTTTATGGTCAGAAGGAAATGATTATATGTTGGAAGAGCAGGCAGGTTTTCGTAGGGGTTACTCTACTATTGATAACATTTTTATTTTGTGTAGTATAATCATGAAATATTTATCCAAGAAAAAAGGTGTTTTATATTGTGCTTTTGTAGACTTCTTAAAAGCCTTTGATTGCATAAATCGAACAAAATTATTTTATTTATTGATACAAAAAAATCTACATGATAAATTGATTCGTTTACTCCAAAATATTTATAGTAATTTTAAAGCTAAAGTTAAAACACAAAGTGGTCTTACTGATGCCTTTACTTGTAATTCAGGTGTTCGTCAAGGTTGCATATTAAGCCCTTGGTTATTTGCTATGTATATCAATGAACTTGCATGTGAAATGTAGATGGCGGTAATGGTATTTTTATAAATGAAAATTTTCATAATCTTCTGTTGCTTCTTTTTGCCTGATTAAGCACTTATTGCTGATACACCGATAGACTTGCAAAGACGGTTAAATTGTTTAGAGAAGTACTGTGAAAAATGGAATATGAAGGTTAATATGGACAAAACAAATATCGTTTTATTCAAGAATGGCGAAAATCTGTCGAAACATGAAAAGTGTTTTTTAAAGGTGAACTTATAAAAACTGTTAGTTATTATAAATATTTGGGAATTATTTTCTCATGTAGATTAAAATCGTCAATGTGCTGTAAAACGTTAGGATCACAGTGCGAAAAGGCATTGAATATGATAAAGAGGTGTATGTGTGAACTTGGAACTAAAGACATAAAATTTTGGATTTGAAATGTTTGACTCTATGGTTGTACCAATTCTTTATTACGGTGCTGAAGTATGGGGAACTAATGTTTTAAATGAAATTGAAACTGTTCAAAATAAATTCTGCAAGTGGCTGTTATGTACCGGACAGAACACTAATAACAACATGGCTAGCGGTGAATGTGGTCTTTATGAACTATATGTGAACTATGTATGCAGACCTAATAAATACTTCTTGCGTGTACAGAAACTAAGTGATAATAGACTAACAAAGCAGTGCTATAATATGTTTTATAACATGAAAATTCATGGACGTATAAACTGGTGTACAAAAATCCAGAAATTACTGTTTTGTAATGGTTATGGGGAAGTATGGGAGAATCAAGGAGTTGGTGATGATAGACTATTTATCCAGGAATTTAAACAAAGGTTAAAAGATGTGAACCTCCAGAACTGGTCAGAGTATATATCTGAATCTTCTAAATGTACTTTTCATTCTAACATGTATTGGTAAAAATTTACAAAGCTTGTCCTTGAACTTGAGATATGAACAACATTTCCGCCATGACAACAAAAATAAACCAACCGTTTCTCGCATTCAAATGAAACTTAAAGAATTTGGAAAGGAATTTGTTTTTGTCCCAGCTGATAAGGCTGCTAATAACATCATCATAGTTTGTCGTAAACATTATATAGAAGTACTCCAAAAAGAAATTACCAATTCACATACTTTTCAATTAACCCAATTAACGGAAAGTGAAATTACAAACATACATTTTCTAACAGCCACATCTTTACAGGCTAAACCTGATAGTAAAACAGTTCCAACTATGTACTGGGTTCCTAAACTCCACAAAACGCCATATAAATCTAGATTCATTTTGTCATCTAGTCACTGTTCTACCACTAAAGTTTCTATTATACTCACTAATACTTTGACTGCTATTAAAAACCTGGTTATAAATTTCTGTAACAAAGTATATGATAACAGTGGTGTCAATCATTTTGAAGTGTTAAAAAATTCATTGGAAGTTCTCGATAAATTGAATGCTTATAATGCCCCTTTTGAATCCCTTGAAAGTTTTGATTTCTCTACCCTCTATACTACCTTACCACATAATTTTATAAAGGAAAAATTCAGACGTCTTATTCAATGGGCATTCAAAAAATCCGATTGTGAATATATATGTTCTAATTCCTTTAAAACACATTTTAGTAATACAAAACAAAAGAATTCAACTAATTGGACTTGTTTTGATATGATTTCAGCACTTGAATTTTTACTTGACAATATATTCATTCTTTTCGGTAACTGTATTTATCGCCAGGTCATAGGAATTCCTATGGGTACCAATTGTGCACCACTTATAGCGGACCCCTTTTTGTACTGCTACGAATCTCAGTTTATGACCAACATCAGCAAAAACCCATCTAAACAGCATTTAATTGAAAAGTTTAACAACACTTACCGATATTTGGATGATATTTTAACTTTAAATAATGACGACTTCAATACGTATTATAAGGACATCTACCCTAAAGAACTTACTTTGAATAAAGCCAATTCTGATAATAATCTTTGTCCGTTCTTAGACATCAATTTTGATATAATGTATGGTAAATTGAATACTAAAATTTATGATAAAAGAGACGATTTTTCTTTTCCCAAAGTTAATTATCCATTTTTGGATGGCGATGTTCCATTAGCGCCATCATATAGTGTTTACATATCTCAACTTGTTCGATTTGCTCGAGTATGTAATAACGTTTGCGATTTTAATGAACGGAATCTTTTCATAACTGAAAAACTATTACATCAGGGTTTTCGTTATCACAAACTAGTTAAAACCTTTACTAAATTTTATCATCGATATAAAGACTTAGTTCATAAATACAATGCAACCTGTAAACATCTAATCAAGGCTGGTATTTCACATCCCTTATTTTACGGTAATGTTATGCATGAGAGTAAAAAATACTTAAACTCGCCCAACAAACTTATAAAACCTTTTAATCGTCTAATTCATAAAGGTTATAATTACGGTATTGTCGTAAAGTCATTACGTATGGCCTTCTTTGGTATTAACATTGATTTTTTGATAGGGTCTTTGCATTTTAACTAATCACATTCTAAATTTCTAAAATCTGTATTGCATGGACACGGGTTATGTATTCCGGTATATGCATGAAACCATTATCCTAAACTCCTCACAGGAAGGGATCTTGGTGGAAGCTGTATACTGGGGGTACATAACTTACTTTGTCAGTTGGTAATTGGTCTGGAGCTGGCATGTCAGTTAACTGCTAGTAGTCTCTTGTGATTTCATGTTTATGTCCGTATATTTAGTTCTTTCAGTTCCATTTTTCACAATTGACTCAGTCCTGTTGCCAACTGAATTTTACTGTTGTTACGATTGTTTTTTGTTTTATCACATTGGCTGTAGGGGGCCCAAAAAAACTAGTTTAACCCAGCCGCAGCAGGTTTGCGCCTGTCCTAAGTCAGGAAATTTATTAAGCCTCTGTGTGTCTTGTCTTTTTTCTAGTTAGTCTACTTTATGTCTATAGGAGTTTAGGATGATGTTTATTTCGCTGAACTTGATTACTCTTTATTCAGGGGCCGACTCCGACCTACCGTTGGGTATGGGGTTTTCTCACCGTTCATTATGGTGGCTTTGAGTTGTTATTACTCCCCTTTGGGTCGTTGTCTCTTTGACACATTCCCCGTTTCCCTTCTTTTTTTCTATTCTCTCAATTATATGTTCTACTAATAATTTGGGTATTGAAAAAAGGTAGACGAAGTAATATTTTGGAAGAAATAGATTATGTGAAATGTGCAACCTTAAGGTAATAGAAGACGAATACAATTTTCTTCTTGTTTGTCCTGTACTTTTTGACCTTCGGAAAATTTTAAACCTGAATGATGTTTTAAATACCCATCAATGAGTAAATTAGTTGATTTGTTTAAAACTAATGATGTAAATATTTTAAGAAAATTGGCTATATAGATCAAGAAAGCTAAAGAAGCAAGAGGTGAAATATTATCACTCTAATTGAGGTAACACGATTTATAAGTTTAAATCCTGTATGTTCACTTAAGGTTAATTAAAAAGTGACACTGATGATAATTTATAACATGTATATTGTTATAATTAATTTGACAGTAGGGGTATGATGATTTGACTGCAGTTGGTATATATATGATTATGAAGCATTTGTAATTTGTACCGTGAGCCGGAGGCCTGTATTGTACTTTATAAAATGATTTGATTTGATTTGATTTGTCCAATTATGTTAATCTTAATTTAGAAAGACATCTCAGGATTTGTCCATTCTGCAACGATGGAAACTTGGGAGACGAGTTTCATTTCATTCTTCAGTGAGTTATTTCTCAAATGATAGAAAATTGTTTTTAAACAAACGTTATTTGAAACGTGAAAATGTTCTAAAATTTAAGGATCTATTTCATACAAAAGTGAAACTCCAGTTATGTAACTCGCGCAAATTCATAAAATCATATAACAGTAATCTTAATGTAGGTCCTCAAGGTTAGTCCAAGGCTCTGTAATTTCTAATATAATTGCAATGGGTAGTTTTCTTAATTGTTGTATATCTATTGAAATACTCTTGTCATGCGTAATGAAATGTATATATTTGTTATTTGTATGACTTCTCTGTACTGTTGTTTTAGAGAATAAAGAAATATGAATCAAATACTTGTAATTGAAATAAAACACAATTGTAATTATTTTCAATTCCTTCAAAAAAAAAAAAAAAATTGTAATTGATTGCAATCAACTGCAATTACTGATTGCAATTACCCCATCCCTGATTACAAAAAGGGAACTTTCAAGTCTAATATTAAAGAAAATTTGATGTCAGATTTAATGCATGATATGGCCATTTTATATACTCTTCAGTTTTAGTTTAAACGTATTTATTTTGCTCAAAGAACCAGACACAAGTAAATCATACTTATGAAGTCATCTCCGTAATACAATAATTAACGTATAATATAAGAGCATGCACTTTGATATATATAATATTTAGTGATAAACAATATCATAATTTAAAAAATATTGAGAACGAAAGGAAATATATCAAACGATGTGTATGTGTGTGTGTGTGTGTTTCATTTGCAACAAAAAAACTCATGTAATAAGGAATCATTTACACTTTTTGATAAATTCATAGACGTGCTTGAAAATAACTTCATTTGTTGACAATTTCCTCAAGTTAAAAAAGTTATATCAAGATTAAGGCCCTCAAGAAGCTAACTTAATCTGTCGAACAATTCAGTCCGAATAATTTCATAAAGAGGGCAATCAAAAAGGTAATGATGTATATGTTCGTATCTAGCACCACAACGACAAGACGGATTAGCCACGATATTTACTCTAAACAGATCATAATTTAAGAAGGATGTCGAGCATCTGAGCTGTGCTAATATTATATTTAACTTGCTTGGCCCATAATAATAGTACTTCGGAACTACGGTCATATCACATTCATCTTTAAGTTTCTTTTAAATTTAGAAATTCTGTCACAGTTTTGTGTTGTAATATCAAGACTATTCCAGAGTCTTATAGTTGAAGGAATAAAGGATTCTTTCGTAAGAGACAATCTTGTAAGGGGAACAATAATATCACTGCCATTTCTCAAGGGATAGACAGTAGTTGATTAAATAGTTGGAGGGAGCAAACTGGTCAAATAACTAGGGTTATAGGTGTCTGGCTAGTTTATGTTGAATTTTATAAAATATTTGAAGTTTTCTTAATTTGCGTCTTTCTGCTAGTGATTCCAAACCAGTTTCTCTATAAATGATTTCAGTTATAGTAAAAATTGAAAGTCCAGTAATAATTCTTGCAGCTTCAAGTTGCAATTTTTCCAAATTATTTGAGTAAACAGTACCACAGTTATCCCATAACTCGCTAGCATATTCAAAAATTGGTCTTATTTATATTAAATACAATTTTTCTAAGTTTCTCCTGCTGAGTCTGTACTTTAATTTACGTACGACATTGATATGTTTCGAATCACTGGGCATAATATTATCAATATGGTTATTCCATTTAGCATCCCCGCTAAATGTAACTCCTAAATGTTTGTGACAATTTGTAAAAGGTATGCTTTGTCCATTTAGGTCAAAATTAAGATTTGGGATTTCTATATTCGAAAATAATAATATCTTAGTTTTATTTGGATTAAATGACATCAACCATTTGTTTGACCAATCGTTTAATTCTATCAAGTCATGATCAATCACAGACTTAATCTGTAAAGGATCATGACCAAACGATGTATCATCAGCAAATAGGCGATTGAGGGAAATAAATTTGTCAGCAATGTCATTGATATACACGATAAAAAGTAAAGGACCCAAGACAGACCCTTGTGGTACTCCAGCTGGAATTCTAAGGATATAGGTCTATAATTAGACGGAAGAGACGAGTCGCCTTTTTAAAAAATTGGTATAATCTTTGCAGCTTTCCAGCCGGCCGGATATTTACATTGTTGTAGAGATTTATTAACGATAATTTGTAGGGAACAGCCAACTTTTCTGGACATATTTTTATCATGCGATGGCTAATCACGTCTGGTCCTGATGCTTTATTCAGTTGCAAAATTTTAATAATTTCTATGATTTCTCCCAAGGTAATGTTCAGATCAAATAAACGTTCATTTGTTTTTTGTTCGAAGGTTGGAAGTGCACCATTTTGGCCGTCAAGCTCAGACATCAGTATGAAATATTTATTAAGTAGTTCACACTTCTCGTCGTCTTGGTAAGCTATTTCACTGACATTTTGATCATTAATGATATTAACTAGGGGTGGCATACAGTTTGAACCTTTATTCGACTTTATTAACATTCTCATAATTTTCAAGTATGTATTCGGATTAGATTAACTTTCTAATATTATATTATCAAGATTTTTTTTTTCAAAATTTTCCTTATCAAAAATAAAAGGTTATTTCTTTTATTTTTATAATTTCTTATATCGGAATCTCGTTTTGAATTAAGGGATTTTTTTCTTAGTCTTCCTCTTGTTCGTATTTCTTTCCGAAGTTCGTTTATCGTTTTTACGTATTGTTACTAATTTAGTTTGCGATCTTTAGGGAGGTTTCTGTAAATGTTTCATACATGAATTCCACGTCATCAATGTCGGAAAGGAGAGAATTCCAATCCACTAAATCCATTTTCTCACAAAACTTTTCCTTATCAACTTTATCATACAGCCATATCTCCCTTTGAAATGATTTAATAGTATTTTTATGGCATTAAAGGAAACCAATAGCTGCGTCATGATCACTTAGGGGACGACCATCTGATCCTGAGGGGGGGGGGGTCTGGCAAATTTGGAAAGGTTAGATTATTTATTTTCAACTCTATTCTGGTCATAATATTTATTTCCAAGCCTTTGGAGGCCAGATTATTTATTTTCTTGTATAACAAACAAATTTTGACCATTAGGAATTGACTGAATATTTATTTTCAAGTGTAACCAGGCAAGATTATTTATTTTCAACTTATCTGGGGCCAAGATATTTATTTACAAGGCCCCCTCAGAATCAAATGGTCGTCCCCGTATATCTATCGGTGTTTTCAAAACATCCTCATAATGAAATTTTAATGAGTCAAAAAATAGGGTCAAGCAGCGTGCTACTGTTAGGGCCTACCCTTGTAGGTTTTTCGATTAAACAGATTTATTGCTACGGTCAAGCAAGTGGCAAAACTCTCAGTTTACCGAAATTAAGATTTACACCCCAAGCTCTCTACCTTTCATTGACTCGCCGTCGTGCAAAGACAACATTTTATATATTTGTCAGGTTTTCAAGTCTGATATATCTACAATGTAGACTTTTGACATCGATGAATCTAACACATTGTGTAAGCTTGTGGTGTAAATCTTAACTTCATTACGATAAAAGTAGATACAATGTAACTTTATATTTATCTATCATTTAGCCCAGTCCTTTAATTTTAGCTTACGCTACATAGACGATGTGCTTTCTCTTAATAATCCTAAATTTAAGGATTATTTACATCAGATCTATCCAAATGAGCTTGAAATTAAAGAAACAACTGAAACACCTACTTCAGCTTCGTACCTAGATCTTTTATTGTATATTGACGAAGATGGACGTTTGAAATCTAAGCTATATGACAAGCGTGATGATTTTAATTTCCCCATTGTGAACTTTCCCTTTCTTAGCAGCAATATACCTACCTCTCCAGCCTATGGAGTGTACATTTCACAGTTGATTCGTTACTGTCGAGCTTGTAGTTTGTACAGTGATTTTTTGAACAGAGCAAAAACACTGTCCCAAAAGCTGCTTAGTCAGGGATTTGTTCAACCTTTGTTAATTTCATCCCTCAAGAAATTCTATGGCCGTCACCATAGCATCATTGAAAGATATGACGTGTCAGTATCCCAAATGAAAGTGGATATTTTCAGGTAGATTCACGTCTTCCTGGATTTGACTACCGACTTTGACATTTTCCCGGATTGAATCACTCACAGTGTGACGGGTGCTGTTAACAGAGCAGGACATGCTTACCCTTCCGGAGCACCTGATGTCACTCTCAGTTTCACTGGAGTTCACACTGTGAGTGCCTTTGTTCTGAATGTTGTGGTTTCTGGTTCTGTGATTTGTGTCTGTCTGGCGTCATTGTTTTTGCGTCTAAAGTCATTGTTTTCTGTGTTCTCGTTTTTGCCCTGTCTTTGGACTTCGATTTTTGTGAATTTTACCCCTATGTTCCTTCGGTATTCTACTGCCGTTGTTTCAAGATCTAATGAAAACTATAAATTTTTACAAGTGTTTCTACCCTTTTTACTCCCAGTAATTGCCTGTGTTAATGAACATATACACTTCAGGTCAAAACACGTAAATGCATAGCTAAAATACTTAAAAAAAAATTGGTGTAGTTTTACACATGTGTAAATTTACATACCGGTGTCAATCTTATGCGTGTAATTGGGGCTTTAGTGACATTATATAATAAAGATAACACCAGATTCTGATTTACAATTTTTAATTAAAACTTTTTGTGTTCTGCCATCTATGTAATTTTCTAACCATTTGAGTTGCGTTGGTAAAGTATTTGAGCGAGTTGTATTTAAACATGTTTATAATTACCTTTTAGAACATTCACTTTTGTATAAGTATCAGTCGGGTTTTATGACAGGACATTCTACTGTTCATCAATTGATTGAAATTTACCACAATATATGTTTAGCTCTTGAAAATAAGAAAACTATATGTACTGTATTTTGCGATATATCCAAAGCATTCGATCGCGTTTGGCATAAAGGATTAGTAAAGAAATTAAAAGCATATGGATTATCGGGAAATTTGCTCAAATGGTTAGAAAATTACATAGATGGCAGAACACAAAAATTTTTAATTAAAAATTGTAAATCAGAATCTGGTATTATCAAAGGAGGTGTCCCACAAGGATCAGTCTTAGGACCCCTTCTCTTCTTGTTATACATAAATGATATAGCTGATAACTGCTCGAGCTTATCACGCTTATTTGCTGATGATACCTCTCTTTCTTATGCTTCTGATAATGTTCAGGAAATTTAAATCTAGATTTGCAAAAAATATATGACTGGTCAAAACTATGGCTGGTGAATTTCAATCCACAAAAGACTGAATATATGTGTTTTTCTACATCTATGTCAGTTGCAATGCCTAATATTGTTTTTAATGGAGAAATGATTAATTGTGTAGATAAACATAAACATTTTGGTGTAACTTTCAGTTCAGATTGTAAGTGGAGTTGTCATATTAATAATATACTTAAAAGTACAACAAAACAAATGTCTCTTCTTAGAAAATTCAAATTCACCCTAAGCAGGCAGAACCTGGAGAAAAATTATTTTACGTATATTATCCCACTTCTTGAATATGCATGTGAACTATGGGATGGTTGTAATATGAGTGATGTAAATAAAATAGAACAAATCCAACACGAAGCAGCCAGAATAGTCACAGGCTTGCCAAAATTTGCAAGTATTGAATCATTATATTTTGAAACGGACTGGGAACCTCTTCGATCTAGACGAGAGAGGAGAAAATTAAACATATTTTATAAAATGCACAATAATTGTGTTCCATCTTATTTACAAGATTGTTTACAAAATTTTATGCCAGTTAGTAACCAAAGGGTGTTAAGAAACAACAGTGATTACAGAATCCCATTTACCCGTCTTCAAATTTACTCTAATTCATTTTTTCCCTCAGCAATTAGATTATGGAATAACTTAGAGTCCGATATTCGCAACCTTCCAACAATAGGGAGATTTAAAAAAGCCTTGAACTCTAATAATTCTTCAAAACCTCCAAATTACTATTGTGTAGGTAATCGATATCTTAATATACTTCATACTAGACTCCGGCATAGAAGTAGCGCATTAAATGCAGACTTATTTCGTGTTGGTTTTACTGTTGATCCAGGTTGTGCCTGCGGATGGGTGACAGAAGATTCCCTACATTACTTTCTTGAATGTAATAGTATGGTGGCATGGTTCTGCCCCCTACTTGTCAGATAATTAAGTAGACTTGTCAGATATTTATGTCAACATGTCAGATATTTATGTTGACTTGTCAGATAATAATGTTCACTTGTCAGATAATAATGTTCACTTGTCAGATAAAAAATTATTTTATTATGTGGTCTCTTGACCAGCTAATGCCAATGTCTGCCATCAAAAAGTCAACATAAATATCTTACAAGACTACATAATTATCTGACAAGTCGACATAAATATCTGACAAGTAGACATAAATATCTGACAAGTCCACATAATAATCTGAGAAGTCGACATAATTATCTAGCAAGTCATTAAGTCGACTTGTAAGATAATTGTCGACATGCTAGATAATTATGTCGACTTGTCTGATAATTATGTCGACTTGTCAGATAATTATGTAGTCTTGTCAGATATTTATGTCGACTTGTCAGATATTTATGTCGACTTGTCAGATAATTATGTAGTCTTGTAAGATATTTATGTTGGCTTTTGGATGGCAGACATTGGCGTTAGCTGGTCAATAGACCACATAATAAAATAATGTTTTATCTGACAAGTGAACATAATTATCTGACAAGTCAACATAAATATCTAACATGTTGACATAAATATCTGACAAGTCTACTTAATTATCTGACAATTAGGGGGCTGAACTATGCCACCATATAATAGATATGTCAGAACCAGAAAACAATTTCGAAATAAGTTAGCTTTTCTATCTGAAATAAATATAGAGACTTACATCTCTACGTAATAGTGGATATCGACGAGATATTCTGAACAAATCCGTTAAATTTGCTTTGGATTCTAGTGACCTGAAGACTTTACATATATACTGGCCTCTCACTGATACTGCCGATGTCTGCTGAAATACATGAAGACTCTTTACTAAACCCTTCGGGGAGTTTTGAGTTTGATTTTTCTTCCGTAGTGCGACAGTGTTTTACCAGCAGACTAGATTCCTTGAGCTAGCCGGCAGTTTAGCGGCGAGCACTCTTTGACCCTTCTTTCAAAATTACGTTTTGTCTTATGCTTTTTCTGTTCCAAGATAGTGGTCATTGAGTTAGTAGTCTACCTGAATTGGGTTTTATTCGCATGTTTATGATGCTATAGGGAAACGGGATAGGGAAAGGGGGAGGTTTGGGTAGCCATAAACCGGTTTAACCCTACCACTGGCTTTTGCTGGTGCCGGTATCAAGTCCATCTATCCCGAGTTCCTATCGTTATTTATGTTTGTCTCTTGTTTTAATTATTGTTTTTCTGGGGCAGTTTGCTTGTGGATTGTGGCATGTGATTGTAGTTCCTGGCCATTGTAGGTGTTTGCTGTTTTCCTGTTTTTGAAATTTTACTTTTTGGCAATGACACCATATCTGATAATATGAATTCAGAAATTTTCAAAACAGTCCATTGGTACATCAAACAGACAAATCGATTTGAATTGCATTAAGCACAAAATTCATTTAGTTACATTAACTGTTTTCTTTTTTTTTCTTTTTAGAATTTCTTATCTCTCTTTCATTCTCTCTATAAAAAAAAATGTTATATAGCTCCACACATTCAATTTTGTTATGAGATTTACATATAAACAGATATATATATATTTACATTGTAAATGATATTAGTTTTTTTCATATTGCTGACGAATGTAAAATTGTTTGTATATGTAATTTGATTGAAGAGGACCTTTGTAAGTTGTAATAACTTGTGTCCGATTCATTTGTTATACTTTAGCAATAAAATATGTTTAATTTAATAAAGATGAACGGTAATTGGAGAAAAAACCGCAATTTTTCAGCCACTCCTTTAAGCACTTTCACCAATCAAAAGATATACAAGTATTGGGCCCGTATTCCAGTAGGAACGCTAATGTATCGCAGTAATGGACGAGTAATAATTTATTTAGATAATTGAGTGCGAGTTCTAAACAAAAGAACTCCTTAAATCCGCCAATGGATGTTACAATGAATAAATTTTATCAAAACAGGAATAAATGTATCAATATTTACATATAGCTATGCTTTTCTTAGATCTCCTTTAACTCTGTAGTTTGACATCTATGTCGTCCTATACAGTAACTCATGACCGTCAATTGAACATTTTACCACCTTTTCCACATAAACGAGTCAATTTTCCAGCAAAACATGTATACAGCTGTAATAGATTTCAAATATTAATATCTAATATTTACCATGTATCTAGAAATTAGTGTATGTAGTCGACTGTTATAATGATGTTGTATAACTTTTAAGGCATGATCATGATGTTGTGTAGATGTCAAATAGTACCAGTAGTTCCATTTTTTAAATTTATATCAGTATACTGAAAAATGATGTAAACATCATTTGAATCTAGATGAAGGTATTTTTCGTATAGTTTAATAATAAATCTGACTTTTGCTAAAAGGCAATGGACCAGGTATGGACAGAGCCACACACTTGAAAGATATGCCTTTTTTGGAACAGATAAAGTTAAACAATGAGAGTAAAAATGCCGAGGGATAACAAAAAGGAAAGTCAAGCGACATGGCAAAAATGACAAAACGGAAGAAAACTACATGTGATAACATCCAAAAATAGTAAAATGACATTTGGGTCATAATTTGGGTACCCATAAACCGGTTTAACCCTACCGCTGGCTGTTGCCAGTGCCGGTACCAAGTCCGGCTATCCCAAATTCCTATCGTTATCTATGTTTGTCTTTTGTCATTTTATTGTTTTTCTTGTCCAGTTCCCTGGTTGATTGTGGCATGTGGTTGTAATGTTAGGCCAATGTAAGTGTTTCCTGTTATCTTCCTTTCATTAATACATTACATTTAAGAATTGAATGCATTAATTTGAAGTTTCATTGGGGTATGAAAGTGTCGACCTAAGCACATTTTTAATGAAGCGCTACCGTGCTTCATGTTGAAAATGTGCGCCCGGTCAACACTTTCATAATCCCTATGAAACTTCAAAATAATGCATTCAATTCCTATAATTACATTTTAACCGAAATATAAAAAAACACAATTTATTTACAGGAAAGTGCATTATATACATTGGATTTTATTTTTACAAATTAATCTGCTGCGTGAAGATGTGGTCAAATGTGTTTCATGAGAATTGCAACGTGATCAGTGTTCACCTATTAGATTGACGGAATTCAAATGAATATGCATGAAATGTAATTATTAAAAAACGAAGCAAAAAGAGTAACTTTCAAAACCGAGAATGACATCATGTGGTTTGGAAGGGTAAGCATGCCCTGCTCGGTATATGACATCCGTCGAGGAGTCAATCCAGGATTTATGACAAATAGGTTAAGACCTAAACTATAGTAGAAAATTACAACTTTGTCTTTATGATACCAACACGTCATATCTGCAATAATGTAGTTTTGAAGAAAAAATATCAAAGGCCAAAAAAATCTCTGACTTTGCAGTTTTTGCTTTTTTCAAAAAGATCACTAATAAACTAATGCTCGATAGTAATGACTCAGCTGTGAAATAAATGCAAATTGTCAAAACGGATCAAATATAAAAGCCTAAGAACGAGCTACAGACTGATCATGAGAGGTTAAAAAAAAAGAACTTCATAAGGCCTTTATAGGAAATATATCACGTACATTAAAACTGGATATGATGTGGAATTCACACGAGATTCACGTGAAAGACATCTACCTGTATATACCCCGATATGCAACACGATTATAACAAGAACGCTATCTGCTAACCTTTTAGTTAAGTGCAGATAATTTGTTTGAAGTACAAAATTGATAATACGGAAGCTTTATGAATAATCGATTTTTATCAACACTAAGACCTTAATGACAAAACGGTACACAACATATTCACGACACGCCCAGTACTTAACACTCTTGCCTTTTAGCATTTACCATCTTATATTGTGTCTAAATTTTGCAAACATGTTTTTAAAGTTGCCAAATAGCAAATTTTGCAGATACCTAAAAAGACTACCATATGTTTTCATTACCTGAGAATTCAATTCCATTGTTTTTTTCTGATCAGATTCAATGAATTGAAAAATGCCGAACACGTTTTTAAGGTTGTGATACGTATGGCACGCGATAGTAACAAAAATGCGGTATACCTAGTATTTCGAACGAAAACTAGGGTTTTCGGCGAAATACTATGTATACCGATCGGAAACCCCTAGTTAACGTGCGGTATACCTAGTATTTCGCACGAAAACCCCTAGTTTTCGTTCGAAATACTAGGTATACCGCATTTTTGTTACTATCGCGTGCCATACCGATCGGTATCGGAAATTCGAGTTTAAACCAAAAACGCTATTCATAGTTTTAGCCAATGAGAAGCGAGAAACGGAAATCGCTATTTGATATTTAACGTTCGTCCAATCAGAAACGGAAAACGGTATTCAGGGTTTAATTAAACCAATCAAAATCGTTTATTCTGTTTATCGCTTATAATTCTCTATTTTTTATTCAAATTTTCGTATCTTTTATTTATTTCATATATTTTGATATTATAAATTAATTATCAAATAGAGTTGTGCCTTTGACACTTTTAGGTGCGAATGGATATCAGATTCGCGGGTCATGGAAGGATATTCGATCTCGACTGTCTGTATTCACCTTCACCAGTTAAAAGCTGTGAATATCGCCGTTTAAGACTTTGTTTAAAAAAAAATTCCATTTAACTAATCTCTAGAGCAAAGATTTTTATTTTCATATAACTTGGTGTGTACTCCGTTTCGAAATTAAAAAAATCATGAAATTTGGTAAGAAAAATAAATATTTTGATAAGTAGTTGAAAAAACAAAAACTCAGTCTTATAAATGATCAAAACAATTCAGTGTTTTAAAACTTTTACTTCATCATATTATTATCCTTTCCAAAGAATTTTTTAATTCGCAAAGTTATAACTTTGATGGATTTTAGCATTTAAGAGGTATGAAAAGTATAATTTTAAGTATCCGGTTTAAACTTACTATTGAAAAATGAAGTAAGCAATAAAGTGCTCTGTTTTTATTCAAATTTGCATCATTTAATGGATAATTAAATCTGATTGCATGTTTATTCTTAGATAATTTTCTTGTATCTATGTTTTTGCTTTATTTATTGACTCTTCTTGTGCTTTGGTCCTTCAGTATTCTACTGTCGTTGTTTTCAAAGGCAAAATAATTTTTGATGTTGTATCGTGTAAAATACCTATGCCCAACTAGATTCAAGGCTGTCATTCGGATACGTCGATAAAAATGATCGTGAGGGATTTTAACGGCGGTTAAGCATTGAGAAGACATCGTGAGGGATTTGGTGACACCATCGTGAGAGATGTTTATCGAGAGAAATCTTACAAAGTCACATTTTATTTCAAAATATCTATTTATTAGGGCAGTTATTCCCTTAAATATTTATGTCTGTCAAAATGCTTTAACTTAGTTAATAGAAGTATATCGAAATAAAATTTTAAAAGTCTACAGTTTTTGCACATTTTCAAAAGGCGTCATCGTCATCAACATTTTCAAGGACTCATGACAAAATGTAAACAAAGGCATATTTTTGCAAGATTGTAAAGATTTGGTTCATATTTATTTGTATGTTCATACAGTAATCATAACTACAATATTTTGTGCAAAATTGTATCCCAAAATAAATTTCTAAAATAGAAGCAAAAAAATATTATTCCTAAAAAAGTGCAATTTCAGATCGTGAGGGATTACGTTACACCTTTTTATGATCGTGAAGGAGTATAAACCGCTAGCCAAGATTATAAAAAGTTCGACAGTGTGAATGTATAAATATATGATGAATTTTGAAACCCTGTCTGCAAATAATAATGACGTTCGAACAAGCATCTTATATTGGAATAAAAAGCATAACAGGCACCAGAAACTAAAACGGATGTCTCAAATAAGGGAAAATGCTTAGAACAAAAAAAAAAAAAAAAAAAAAAAAAAAAGTAATGATAATAATAATCACACCACTAATATATATAATAAGTTAGGTCTTTATATATATGGCAAACTAAATGTAACAAAAAGGCAAGCAAATGGAACTAAATTAAAAAGGAAATAAAACAAAACAAAAAAACACGAACGAACGGCAAGTATGAGATTGTGCTCTGTGATAGTAAGAACCCTTTGACAAATTATATGTCACCATGATAACTTACATATAAGATTTTATCTGCACATTAATTATTGCTGACTGCAATACAACGTTTGACTTCATCTATTCACGTACACGCATCTGTCAATCGCCAAAATACCTCAGTCCTATTGAACATATATATATCCTCTGACACTGCTCTGCGGACGAGGAATTAATTCCGAAATGGCAATCTAGGGCCATTGATAGGTATCTATGATCACAATGTCGATGCATTTATCATGAGGAATGGTTACGTTCTTTTCCCCGAGAGTTTCGCGCTTCAAGTAGACAATACTTTGCGTTGTCTCGACTATAAGATCAGAAATTTACCATAATTAAAATTATTGGAAAATTTGAATAGCTCGTTCCTTAGACGGTTCTATGGCTTTCGATTTGTGTACCTAAACCAATGCCTCACCATGGTGACTTGTTGATAGTACCCATAACTGGGGAATTTCAAAGTCCAGAACTGGCCCGATAACTAGTGGATACTTTTAAAATTCCCATATCGAAAGACAGCGAGTATTTGTCATCAGCTGGGTTTTTGCATTGGTAAAAAAATGGATAACAGGAAACACCTACAATGGCTGAAATTTATAACTACATGCAACAACTTGCAAGGGAACTACACAAGAAAAACACGTATAAGACAAAAGACAAACTTAGACAACGATAGGAACTCGGGACAGCCGGACTTGGTACCGGCTCTAGCAAAAGCCAGCGGTAGGGTTAAACCGGTTAACCTCCCCTTTATCTGTACCGTTTCCCTATAGTATAAAAACATACGAATAAAACCCAATACAGGTAGACTACTAACTCCATGACCACAATCTTGAAAGGAGAGAAAAAGACAATACGTAATTTTGAAAGATGGGTCAAAGGGTGCTCTGTTTTTTTTTAATATCTCATAAATTCAGTCTTTCAAATGATGCGAATTGTTTAAACAGAAAAAGAGGAAAATTGATGTTTGGTTTGTAATTAAAAAGATCAGCTATTTATTTTTTAAAAATCACCTTCTTTGAAGTAAGTGGGCAACCAAACCGTCAATACAAGAAATTAGTCCAAAAACATAGCAAAATTAATACTACAAAGGCAACATTTTTTTAAAACAAATGGAGAAAAATGAAGACACAAATATATATACAACACGTGTACCCAAATAAAAACTAAGGTTGAGACCGGACCTCGGGTCATGAAATTTAGACACCTAGCCTTCCTTTCCAAGACAATAGCTACAAATTTATATAAGCCTTTCTAAGATTATGCATGATCCCAAATCAAGAAAAAATTACTATTTTGCAAAAAAAAAAAAAAAAAATAAAAAATGAAACTTGAACATTAAGCATATGACAGTTCATGATACCGAGGCCAGGTGCAGCGATAGAGTAAGCATCTCCTGTTTCTTATAAAACACACGCCGTGATCAACATTTCACGTCAGGTAGAAGTCAAATTCGGTAAACGTGGAAGTAACAAATCAAACTGTCAAAGGGGAAGGTCTGTGCACATCTTTCTCACGGATATCCCATAGTGATCAAGAAGTTCATGTTGTCGACTTTAAAATTAAAATTGGAATTTTTGTCTTTATATTTCAAATTATTTTCCCCCGGATAATTATAAAACAGAGTGACAGAAGAGTATGGATTAAATACACATTAGAAATATTTGCAGTCTAGGCAAAGCACAGAACACAATTGAATAAACAGTGAAATTACAATAAATTGTAATTCTGCACATGGCCATTTTTTTAAATTCTTCTTCTTATTGATGTGCATGATTTTTCTCTAACATTTTTGCACAATGTCTCCTCATGTATATGCAGAGATGTAGTTTATCAAGAATTACCTACTCGACAAAAAATGGGAATGCCACAGGGTTATATTTGTGCACACGTGTTTTTGCTTATTATTTTCATGGCCATTTCTAGAAACTAGTGTCTTCTTCTTATCTTAATATCAAATGTTATTCATTTTACACTAAACTGCTTCAAAGACTCATGCTCACATTTCTTTCAGTATTTAAGCCTAATAAAAAATAAGATATTTAGATTTAAATGTTGATTTTATGTGTTATTTTCTATCCAAGGAAGGTTGGTGTGCCTTAAAAATAAAACTGAGACTTATGATAAGAAATGAAGGAATATGGAGTAAATGTATATGCGACAAACCTCTACAAATACATGTTAATATAAAGCAATGGAACAAAACTTTCATTGTTGTTCTTCATCCTGAAATAACCATAAGGCCTTCAACATTGAGCTTTGCTCATACCTCATAGTAAGTTCAAGACGGCCCCTAGCACTGCTTGAGTGGAATTCATTGCCAATTGTCGAGCAAAGCTACAGCCATGCTTATCATTCATGAATGCAGTGTTGTCAACAAACATTAAATTAAAATGGCAAAGTGTACAATCGCTGTCATCCGTTGCCCGACAAAAGAATAACAGAGGACAATCACAACACTTCAACAAACACAGGACACTCATCGAGTCAAAAGTAAGGAAACTTGGCATAATAAAATCATGAGATGAGGGCTCAACAATCAGGTGGTCAGAATAATAATTTGATATTGAAAAGATAATAAAAAATTCAAATTTTAGATATGCCAGTGAATCCATATGAGAAATTATCCCAAGCACAATAACAGCATAACTGAAATGTATATAGAGCATACATGAATCACGCTCATAAAACAAATTTCAATGAAATGCTGATAAACATTTTTTTCTCAGTTAAAAGTGTGTTATGCGGGTCCCTTTAAGAGCTTTTCCAGTATTCTAGGTCAATCGAATTTCATTTGAATTAATTGGAAACATTAAGTTTAAATCTTTTTTTTAAATTCATAGACGAAAACGACATGAATTAAGGAATTCGACAATTTGATTCAATAATGAATATACATATTCATATGATTCCCGTGGTAACAAGAATAATGCAATAATAAACACTACTGCACTTTTGAAAATACTTAAAATTAGCATCTTACCATTGTTTAATGTGCTTTTTGATATCATCGTAATATTACTAGATATAGTAAGTGAGAACCGAACCGTCAGTCTTAAACGAACAATCCAAGCACAATTGCAACATTGACAAAGACATAACATTAGCACGGCACAGTAAAGAAACATAGACATGCACATATACAAAAATGAATAGGAATGAAAAAACACATTTCTCTTCTTATAATCATGGTTAAGCTTAATCCTTCACGATCATAAATTTCGTCACCTCATCCCTCACAATCATTTTTGGATGAAAATGCACAAAATCATATTTTGTGTATTTATCGTTTACCTAGTACAAAAAGCAAACCCATCATTAGTAAGCATTATATAAAGAATATACGTTGTAGTAGATATTTGAACACCAAGCAAAGGCATTTTTCCAAAAAGAGCAAAAATGTGCTACGAATCTTCAAAAAGTCAGTAGGGTTCAACGTCGCCTTTTGTAATTCTGATCAGCGTGTTGTACCTTTTAAATATCTTTTTGTCCTAAGCGATAGTCTGATAATAATCATTTTGACAATCACATTTCTTTTTCCCAGTAATTTCTTTCCTGTTTCAAAATATCAAGTTTTTTCAAAATAATTGTCAGTTTAATCCCTCACGATGGTGTCACCAAATCCCTGACGATCCAGTCTCAAGACTTAACCGCCGTTACAAATCCCTCACGATCATTTTTATCGGCGTAACCGAATGACAGCCTTGAGATTTGTAACATCAAATTTACTTTCATGCATGACACGAGAAATTCGTCTGTTATTCCTCCTGTTAGGACACGAACCACTTTGTATACGAATTATTTTTTACCAGCTACTGTACGCTCTTGGAATTGATTACCTCAACATCTAAAGTCTTGCACTTCTGTCAGCTCATTTAAATCTAATTTGAAGTCTACTAATCTAGAAAAACCTTTGTATTATTATATTGGGAAAAGGCTTGGTCAAATTCTACATTCTAGACTTCGTATGCACTGTAGCTCGTTAAACCAGCATCTATTCTCAAAAAATATTATTGACTCTCCACTTTGTCAATGTGGTGCTATTGAAACAACGGAACACTATTTATTACACTGTCCTCGATATAATGCACTTAGACACCAATTTATTGAACATATTCTTGATGACCCCCTCATATCATGTGACTACTTACTTTTTGGATCATCCGAAATCACGTATGAAAAGAATGTTGAGATTTTTCTGGCAGTGCAGTCTTTCTAAATAAATTCAAAACGATTTGAGAGAAATTAATTCACCATAACTGTCCCACCTTAAGATTATCCACAGTGCATGTGCTTAGTTCTTTTTTTTCATTTATGTTTGACAACATGTTTTGTTCAGATCAATTCCCTTCTTTTTTTCATCTTGAAAAACTTGCCCGGAAGTGGGCATGGCTTAAATCGATATGCAAGATACAACTATGCAGAATACAGCAAGGCAATACACGTAGGGCTTCATCTGTTTAGTAAAAGCTTCCTTTGCAGCATGCAGCAGAAATAATCTTTTAAAAGTAACTCATAAATTGATAACAAATGGTTTGACAAGTTCTGAGAATTGGAAAAAGAGGGAAAACGGGGAATGTGTCAAAGAGACAACGACCCAAAGGGGAGTAATAACAACTCAAAGCCACCATAACGGTGAAGCCTTTTAAACGTATTTTGGTCTAATACTAACTTCTCCCAAATACTTCAAGGAAAAAGCCTTTAGAAACATATTCAAGAAGGGTAGTGCAGTTATGGAAAGGTTGACAGAATTTCATTAAACGTGTATTACATGCAATCACCGACATCTTTTATGTGTTTCTTTCGGTTAGGATCCGACCCATTTTTGGAGTGCGGTATCGATATCATGCAATGTACAATATGCTCCTGAAAATTAAAAAAAAATGGCCACTTTTCTTCATTTTTGCATTAATTTCAAGAATCGAGTAGCAATTATATGCTACATGTACATATCAAAGCAATCTAAGTATGTTCCATGTTTGGCGCATTTTCAATTCTTCCACTATGATACAATGTACGACCTCCTCAAGAGATGTATTTTTACTAATTAAGTCTCCCAAACGAAGTTTCTGGAGAATTATTGTTTTTGATGCGTTTCTTATTTTTTTTCGTTCTTTCATGGGTTTTGTCCAACCAATTTCTCGGACACCAGAGACCCACTCTTAACCAAACATGAACATGGATCCCTATCCCAAGATGCGCACTCGAGTCTTGGAATTTTCAAAATGGCCACCGTTGCCATTGAAACGGTAAAAAAGGCGGGAAAATCAAAGTGCTCAGAATTGGATGAAATTTTACAAGAAGGTTGCCTAACTTCTGTAGAATTGGCTTCTGGTCTCCTAGACTTCAAAATGGTGACCGTTGCCATGGAAACAGTAGAAAAGGCGGGATAATCAAAGTGCTCAGAAAATTTTACAGGACCATACTCTAACGTTTATAGTGTTGGCTTCTGGTCCCAAAGACGGTCAAAGACGGTCAAATGGTCAAAATGGCGGTGCTTGCCATGGATATCGAACAAAAAGCGGAAAAATCCAAAGTTTTCAGAATTGAATGAGATTGTTTAGAATCCCTTGATGGGATTTCGTTTGGGAGACCTCTTGTGTTTGCATCTAAACACAATTAATACTAGTTATTAATTGCTTCTTTATGATCTTCCAAACGTTTAAATTTCATCTGCACTGAAAAGACATAAGTTGTAGAAATGCGCTTATGCAGAAACTCAATTCACAGTAACTTCGGTATTTAGTTATTTCTTGAGGCAAAAAGATATATGTATATAATACCGTACTGTTACGTTAATCTAGTTTCAGTATATAGCCATTTCAACAGCTTGCGTCTCTTCAGTTGCAGATCAAATCGGAACATTTGATACTAAAAATCTTAAATATTCATGCTCGCAATTATCATAATGTGATTATATACAAGTTACTATAGATTTAGTAAGTCATTATAGTGGTTCTTTGATTATTATTAATTTTCTAAACTCGAGGGCAATAAATGAGTATCTCAATAGTGACACATTTCAAGGGATATGTACTATATCTAAAAAAATATTGGACCAACAAAACTAAAATGGAAATGTCATTACAGGTATCTTATGACAGATTGGGAACCCCGATCGGACACCTATTATTACCAGCTTGACAATCTAATAGGAAGACTAGGAGTTAATAAATTCAAATCGTTCAGTGTCAATACTTGATACTTAAGGTTACAATAAAACATTTCCCATGGGCCGGGAATTTGAAATAAAATAAACTCCCATCACAACATACATTTTATAACCTCAAGACTTGACATGTTTTTCTTAGAATTTTATATACTTGTTGCCCTTTTTAATATCATATAATTTAACGGCGTTTTTGGACTTTTTTGTTCAAATTACAAGTTAAGATTAGCTTGAATATCCAGAATCTAGACGAAGAAGTTATACAGTTGTAGACAGTAGCTATATGATGGGGTCTCATTTGGGGGTGGGGGGGGGGGGGGGGG